>WOGP01008557.1:0-11158 GCA_015342065.1 Leptinotarsa undecemlineata
ATCAAATCGTTAATATACAACAGAAACAATATAGAACCGAGAACCGATCCCTGTGGTACACCAGACCATTATCACAGGCTGTATTTTTTGTTTGAGTTCGAATAGGTGTGAACATAGACAAGGTGATAAGATTTTGGACCTATCTATATACATAGTTACTGAATGATGGGGACATGGTGATATCGACGTCTGAGTAATGGAATATTCTGAATGAAAATTAAGTATACATTTGTTCGTTTGTGTAATTCTGAAAAATTATTGGTAATGAAATATCATTGAGAGAAATGTATAGTGCTACATCGGAAAAATTGGGATTATTTGTGAAATAGTAGCAAAAAATACTAAATATAGAAAATTCATCATATACGTTAGACAGGCTACTACATCAGCAACGTTTTCATAGGTAACTACTTAAAAAATGTATGGATCCGCAAATAACCGAGTTGAATATTTTTTCATCCTAATTTTAACTTATAATGCACTGTTTGGAACCTTTGTATATTACTAGAGTTTTATCCCAACACAAACTGTTTTTTTCAACACTCTGATACGTGTTTCAAATACCAAGTGATCATCTTCAAGAAGAAGAATGAACTGTAAAATTTGTTCGAATATACCTACATTTCTCAAGTCCCTCGTACGACTTATATGTAGATATACTGAACAAAATTCACAGTTGCCTGCTCCCGAATTGGGCAAAGGACTAGAACGAACACATACGTTCTCTTTTGTCTTCAGTATCTCCATTCGAGTTCGAAACAGGACCTCTCAGGAAACTATTTAAATTTCGTAATGAGATTCTGGTGCCCAAGGATAATGTGATTCTGGCACACGCAGATGTTGTTGGAACTAGCTTCGAACACATTTTCGTGAAGGTAGGAGCAAAGTCTTGGTTTATTCATAGTTGAATATGAGCGAGTAGGTTTCGAGCAAGATGTAACTGAATTAATTTTTGTGAACAGACTTATTCCACACAGTTTTGCATGTAAGTGATAACGGAATCTTCAAAAACCTAGGTAAGAATTACGGGGAGACACAAAAAGTTTCATCAGACTTAACCACGAATGCAATGTTAGCCCCATTTATTCATCCAACCAAACAGTCTGATTAGCCTTATAACATGAACATACAGGGCGTTATAACAAAATCTTGACCCACCTGTGAGTCAGCAACGGACATGTAACAAAACATTTCAAATGACACATCAATTTTCAGTTCTAGGGGGACTAATTCTATTATGAAAATCATACCTGCAACTTCACCTCCCTGCGGTCAGCAACTCACCCTCCTTTTTTTTTCAGTGGCATGGGGGTTCGAATGATGAATTATTTGAAAGGTATTTTGTCCTTCTATTACATCTGTATTTTTTTTCATAATTGGTTCATCCGTTATTGAGATATTAAATGTCGAAATGTTGTTACTTGAATTACTTCGAGAGGTGTAAATTTTGAAAAGAGAATACTTCGTCGGTATAGGGAACTTGTTGAATGGATTTCATAAACTAGATATAATAGGTTGATCAAACTGATATTTTGTGTTTTGAAAACAAAAAATATCAGTTTAAATATCAGCAAATCCAAATATTCTGGAATGTGATATCTAAAAGTGAATAGTTTTACAATTTCACGAATCTGATTTAACCTCTTTCTAATTTTTGAAATTATAATTGTTTTAGTAGAAACAGTTTACCATTTCTCTGATATTGACCTTCATCTTTACATATAACTACTAAGCCAGATTACATGAACTCTTCTAATACTGAATAATTTCACAATTGCTCATATTTCACTATATCATCCCATATATCTTTAATTTTTATTCTGCAACAATCCGATTCTCCTCAATCTCCTTCAGACTCCCCCTCTTCCAATCTGTAATGCAGCATCAGACTCGTCACTCGCCATTAATATTCCTCGAATGCGAGATGGATGAAACACTTAAAAAATAGCCGTGAATAGAATTTAATTTATATCGATCGTGAATTACCGTTAGCTCGGGAAAGATTGATAGTCGAAGTGGAAAAACAATTTGAAAAGTTTCTCCAAAGCGCATGCTTTGAATAGCGTCCCATTTCTCCACGGTCGGGTGAATGCAAAAAGTGTTTTGTAATTGGATCCAACACTAGTCTGGGTATACACTTTCCTCCTTAATTTGCTTGAGAAAAATTGGAGAGAATTAAATAGATTAATCCGTTCTGGAAAGGATTCTGTTGCGGTTTTTCAGGGGCTATAGTGAATGAAATCTTTCTTTTTATTTAGGACAAAAATACGAGCACTACAGGAAAATCCTCAAAACGCTCTAAGAGTAATGCCTGTGCGAAAATAGTTATTCACATTGAATATGAATCACTGGAGATTAAATACATTTGGAAAAAAGTTCTCAGAAAGTTTATTCCACATAAACGCAGATCTTCAGATGGGAGAGTTCCTGAATATTGAATTTCGAGGTGTACTGAGTTGAACCTCGAAACATGAACATTTCTCGTAAAAGTATTCATAATAACCAACCTTTCTTCAATGTCGCAGACTCTCAAGGTTGCAAGTGATGTTGTTGTATCCAATCAGCCAGATGAATCTTGTCTGGATGGAATCCATCAGCTTCTGAAGAATAATTGTCCTCCAAAACCTCTGTATCCTGATTCAATATATTTCATATATTTTTATGTCAAAGGACCTTTGTTCCAATACGGATCTAGTTCTGTTTCAGAAACATAATAAGATACTCCAAGGTGGAAGAGCGGTTGAGATGTTTCATAAGATAATGTTTTGAGTTTCACAACTGTGTCTGTATATTCATTCAGTTGAATTATGTGAAATTATATTTTTCCATGAAAGTTTTCCATTCGATAGAGAATGTTACTATAATTCAGTTTATCGGCCATGATGTATGGAATAGTAGTTATTCTTCTGAATATGTTATCAAATTATTGATATAGTGTTGAAACAGGTCAACAAATATTCATCTATTTCGTGTATCGTCAAAGTTTGGGAATCCCTGTTGGAATATTCGTTGCATACAGGGATCTTCCACCAGGGAGTTCGAAACTTTGACGATTGAAGCTATATCTGCTAAATCAGTTCTCATTCATTCAGTTTGTTCTGCCAAATCACCGTGGACGGATGAATCAGTCAACAACACGTGCAAATCAAAGAATCGTTTCATCAAAATAGGTGTTCTGTTCGAGCCATTTGAGTCATCTGGTTCAGTAAACGATCAACTAATACGCGTACATCGACGAAATGCAAGATCTGCTGGAATCGTCGCCGCAGTCCGCAGTGTGCAAGATAATCTGAAGCAGTCGATTTCACGTCACTCACAAAAATTGATATTCTGCAGACCACAACTTGATACATTTTGCGTCATGACCATAGAAAACGACGTGTATTTGCTGAATTGGCTCAGGAGCAGTTAGCAATTGACGCCTATTTTCATAAAGAAATCATCTTCTTTAATAGTCTATTTCCGGATGAATGACTACGTAAGAAAAAATTGTCGAAATTATGAACGATATCAATACACATGAGATCGAAGAGCATCTATTGCATCCCAAATAACTTATCGTTTGTTGTGGATTTTGAGCTGGCGTCATCTTCAGTGTATATTTCTTCAAAAATGATGTTGGCCAGGTCATCACTGTCAATGGCAAGCACTATAGGTCAATAATTAACAACTTTCTTTGGATTGAATTGGACTAGTGTCACACAACACCGGACATATTTCCTGAAATATTGGAAATATTTGTAAATATTGGAATTATTTCGAAATATTGGAAATATTTGGAAATATAGAAAATATTGGAAAAAATATAAGGAAATGGAATATTTATTCATAAAAAAACAAATCAAACACAGAATGCTCATACTTAAATTCAAACAAACCAAAATAATGTCAAACATTCTCAACAAATAGTAAAATACAAAACAAAATACAGAATACCTTAAACTTGAACATAAAAAAAGAATAATATCAATTTTATTCAAAAAAAATTTAATTTTTGATGAAGAAGTTGAGCCAGAGGCATATCTTCATCGCTACCATCACACTCTTCATCGTGTACGTCTACTGCCTCAAAATCTTCAATAAATTCTGAAATAAAAATTGACACGTCTCCTTTTTCCATTTTCTTAAGCAAATTTTGTTCATGGGATATATAGACTAGTTTCGCAGCTCTATCATTAGTAAGCCTGTTTCTCTTTTTCGAATAAAAGTGACTGTAAACACTAAAACTGCTTTCCGTTGCTGCAGATCATCAAAATTTGTGTCGCTATTTGTGATAGTAAAGATGAAGAACAAAGTCCTTTCCACCAGATGGAGTGGGTTATCGAAGGTACTTTTAATTATGAAATTTCGGTTTTTCTCGAATATCTCTGAAACTACTTAGAATATTGAAACTTCATAAATGGCATATTATTAGACACATGAATGCACTATTTTTCTCAAATTCAATCGACCACGTATCACTTACCGTTTTCGATATCCCCATGCTGTTCATTCTTTTCTTGGACACAGTATACAATACTATTCATGTATGTATATACTAAACCGCAGTAAAATGAAGTCCAAAATTAGTTGTTTTTTCATTTCATTTTGCAGTGATATGTATTTAACTCAGACATAAATCTTGAGATAGCTGATTTGATTCAATACTAGTCTGGGTACGCTTTACTCTCCAATTTGTTAAACGAAAATTGGATCTGATTAACTGCTCCAAATAAAGGTGGTTATTTCAATGTTTCCATATCGATTGCAAAATTGAGCCAAGAATTCAAAATTCAATTTGCTATGATGACTTCACCAAAACAATTATTCCACCTCTTAGAAAACTTCCTGGGAGTATTCGCATCACTCAAAACCGACCTAATATGTATTTTCATCATTTATTTCAATTTGTAAAACGCAATTTAAATGCAAAGACTGATTGTTAGCAAACTAATTAACAGCTTATCACAAATTTTGAAGTTTCGTATACGAATTGTGGATGTAACGCGAAAATTAATTGGAGAAAATTACGAATTTCGCAGAATTGTGTCTGGACGAATAAATTAGGAAAATGTCTTAATCCCGCCTGCAGCAAAGGCGGAATGTATGGCTCGCAGAATTCAATTTCTAATGGAAATTCGTTTTCTCAATCTCCTTTGAGAAATAAATTGAAAATTTTTGTTTTTATACGAGCTCTGTAAACATGTCGGGACTTCAGGAGCAGATATGATACAAATTTCTGAAAAAGTAGCTTTCAGTCAGGTTACGAGTTTTGCCTCAATCGGATATATCTTTTAGAAAAAATCCCTACTTTACTTAAATAATTTGGCATCCACTTTAATGATTCACTATATCTTCATTCCAATAGACCACTTCTTCAATCAGGAATTAGTTGAGCTATAAGAGACTTTTTCCGATAACAAAATACCCTCAATTGAGAAGGTGCAAGTAAGGTGTTCCACAAGGTTCAGTTTTGAGACTCGTAGCTTCCACCATCTATACTATTGAATCAAGCAGCCCTATGTTTAATGGAGGAGGCTGTAGAGATACAGAACAAGAACTTTTCCAAATCACAAGATATACAATTTTCTTTCACTGGAGTTTTATTCCAAAACGTTTTCAATCACTTGGTGATCGATACACGTATTAAGGTGTTGAAATAACGGTTCGATGTGATAAAACTCTAGTTATATTCAACACTACACCAAAGGTTCCAAAAAGTGCCTCACAAATTCCATTTTTGATCAAATTTCATCAACCAAATGGGATAAGTTTTTTCCATCTCCTCAAGACGTCAACTTGGTTTGTATATAATATAGAAAACATTTGAAGGAAAGAAGAATGCAATTAAATCTTCATCCAAGCCATTGATTAAATTGAAGTATTGAAAGTATCTGACAGAACATCTGTCAACCCTATTCATTATTTTCTACAGTAACTTTTGAATCAGTCAACACAAAATCATCAAAACCAAACTGAACAACCACTACTGGTACCAATAGTCTGTAACATATGACTTTAATATCGGGAGAGATTACTGATACATGATTTGGAAAAGTACATGAGACTGGTGTTGAAACCAGGATTATATAACTTTGTTAATGATGATTTTAGTATATGATTGCATTGCTAGCGGTTTAGGTGAAACCCATAAGGTTGATGATAGCTGACCTTTCTGACATGAAATAGAGCTTTTCAGGCGTTATTTATTTTCAACATAGGGAAATAAAATAACGAAGCTGGGGATTGATGATACACTCGCTATACCTAGAACGTTGAAACATTTGCTTCTCAACTTATGAAAGTAGGTATAACAGAAAAAATTGTCATTACTGAAGTGATGAGAGCCTCATGCGAAATATTCTCTTCAATCCACATGCACGCTTCAGCCTAAATGTATGACGCGGTCTTATTAGATCAAAAATCACTGAACAAGTTTGTCAAGATGGTAAATGTATAGGTGAGCATCATTTGGGGTTTCTCACAACCCTTCTGAAAAGTTTTTTGAGGCGGTGCGCCTCCACATGATTTTCAAGTGGCCTTTTTATTGATCGTTGAATTGCTACCAGAGGACAATTACATTGGCCTGCTCCTTCTCCGGACATTACACTCATGGATTTTTATTTTTGGTAATTCTCGAGAACAAAGTATATACAAATCCCTGCAATTGTATAGATTATTTTCAGTAATGAAAATTTCTATGTTTTTTACCACTTTCAATTGTAACTAACGTTGCTGCAGTTTCGTCCTATATGGACATTTTCGAACTTACACACTGAACTGAATCTCAGATAGATTATTGTGTAACTTTAAAAATGTCCATATAGGACGAAGCTGCAGTAACGTTAGTTACAATTGAACATAATGTTCGATGAGGAAGCAGTAATATCGATATGTCAAGGAGGTTACGTACAGCGCCATCTGCCCGCAAATAGATCAAGCAATGATATCGATAATTCTGTCAAATACAGATCCAGACCTTTGGAGTTACAAACAAACAAACAAACATACATACAGGTTGAGCTAATGAAACAAGCATGTTAAATAAAAATCTAATCGCTGAGAAAACTCATGGAAATAAAAAAGAGCATATCATAAATGCATCAAAGATTGGAAAAATGCTAAAACAAGTGTATTATATCTGAGGGGAAATACTTTGAAATGAACAAAATAAAAATTGACGAATCATTGAATTGAGAAAAATGAAAATGATAACTGATGATTTCGGAACCAACCGCCGTGCCACCAACCCATTCAAATTATCTCTGTAGGAACGCTGTTTGTATCTATTCATTCATCCGATATTTCTCCAGTCTGGGTTGGCAGCTCTTCCAGCGATAACAAATGAACAACTTTCTGGAGCAGGTGTGAACGGTCCTCGGTAGAAATAAATAAACTCGAATATATCATCCGTAAATCGAGAAGAGCCGTGCTGACATGAACCGAGTTCTGCAGTTCTGCAACCACTATTTCCGTCTCATCTAGACACCTACCAGCTCTTATTTGATTACTAGCAGCGGGATTCATTCATGCGGTTTTATTTTGGACACTTCAGTTATTTATAGACGTACATCTGGTGAGCAACGAGGGCCATTCATGAAGATTCGCGATCACAGTTGGGTCTAGAGTGTGTGCGGGGGGGGTCCAGTCACTAGAACATGGTGTTTGTTGGTTTTGAAATATCTGTTGCAAATATTAACTGATTCTGTTAAGAATCAGCTTACCACAAAAAATTTCGCTCGTTAATTTCTTTCATCCAATACGTTGGCCCTTTGGGAAAATAGGAAGGTAAAGTAGGAAAACTGTCTCTAATTGAAAGATTTTTTTAAAACAACAAATAACCTAACTCAACTTGTATCACGAACCAATGGAAAACAATAATGACCTATAATGAGCTCCATCTTATAATACAGAGGAAGCTATCCGAAGACAAGAACCTGGATGATTGAAAGAATTTGCCTTTAATATTAATAATGTTTATTTGCATAATAAAATAAAATATTACGAAATCAATATAACACGCACAAAAAAACAAATAAACAGAAAAATCACAGAAGCAATTCAAACTGCTTTTACGTGATATAATGACACATCCGGGTAAAGTCATATTTGGGTTTTTTGATAAGTCACATGTTGGGTAAATTTCACACTGCGGTAAATGATCTAATCAGGAGGTACACTTTTTTCATTTTATATACTCATTTGGAATTTACGATATTACTGAAAATATTACGTCCCGTTTTGTGGATTCTCAAGACGGGACGTAATATTTTCAGTTTAAAAAAATTAGAATTTTCAAATATTTCCAATATTTTGAATCTCGTGAGGTATTTGCTTACATATCCTTGGTTCTAGGTAATTAACATTTCGTTGTCCGATCGTTTTGTCACATCGGGGTAAAAATGAGGAATAATTACTTCGTGTAGGTATTACGAGCATGTTCATAAACTTGATATTAAAGTTTTCTATTTTTGATGAATAATATTCTTTTTATACAGAAAAGTTGTCTCATGCCCATGATTTGAGCTTCTTTATATGAGAGATTACTACTACAATTAAGTGTCTTGCTGAATATTAGTTCAAGATTCCATTTTTGAACCACATTTACGTTTTCTGCACAACAGTCACTAACATCTTCCCATCCCATGTAAATTGTGACTGTATTTGTGTGAATCCCACTTCATATGTCTATCTATCGTGACAGCAAGGTATTTCAACGATGTTGCTGAAGGGATTTGTTTATTTGAACCTACTTTAAGGCGACCTAATTTCGGTAATCTGCTAATATAATATGTGAATGGTAAGTACCAAGTTTTTTGTAGTTAACACTCGATTACTAAATTAGAACCATTCCGAAATTTTTGGAAAATTTCCTTCAATGGTTTGTTTCATATTTTGCCAAGTTGAAGAAGTGTACAAAATGGCAGTATCATCGGCGACACTGACCGTTTGACCAGTGGTATTCATAGAAAACAGATTATTCATATAGATAGTGAAAAGAAGTGGCCCCGGTAAAGTGCATTGAGGAACACCATAGGTTACAGTTCTGGGAATACTCAGGACACCATCAATTTCAACACTCTGTTCACGATCTCTTAAATAACTGGACAAAAGATCGTATGTATTCCCACGGATAACATAGTCATTCAGCTTTCGTAAAAGGTTTTTGTGACATACAGTGTCAAAAGCCCTAGAGAGGTCTATGAATATTCCAAGTATAGGTATTTTTTTATCTAGAGCATTATACACAACTGCAGTTAGTTTATAAATGGCATCCTCGGTTGATCTGCCTTCTCTCTTCTCTTCTGTTTTGAATATAATCTAAAATAACTAAAATATCCATAATATCAAAAAAAGTTATTCAAAAAATGTTATCATTTTATATGCATAATTTCAGCTGCTATCACTGTTGAAAAATTCTGAGTTTTGACAGTTCTTTGTTCCAAACACATTTTCTTTCAAGTAGTATCAAAGCAAATATGTGTTATCCCACAAAATTTGAATAGAACTTTAAAAATTTGGTTACATGAGATGCAAATTTCATTTGCTTTCAACACTGTATAACATAACTTTATAAAATATAGTTTTGAAAATGAGGTTCATGTTTTGGGGTAATACACATTTTTTACAGTTTTGACAATGAAAGAGTAGTCGATAAAGTAATGAAAAGGAAATGTCGTAGCTACTGCTCTGAATGAGTCACACAAATTTTCTAAAATCCAACAATAATCAATGTAAATAGCATAAATATATCAATATATAAAGAAAACATTGAAATAGTGCAAGAAATAAAATATATTAGCTTCAAAATAGATAAATTTATCACTTTCAAAAGCCATTTTAATTACGTTCATACCAAAATATATAAAAAAAATAATGTTACTCTCACGAATACGCCAACAATTATCTTTCTCTACAATTATAACGGTCTATAAAACTATAATCCAACCTCACTTTGGATATTGTCCATGGTTACTATCGTTACTAGATTCTAACAGTATCGCTGCATTACAAAAATTGCAAAATAGAGCAATGTGAATCATTCTCAAATGCAAGAAGTTCACTCCTATTGATACAATGTTAGTTGTACTGAACTGGAATCCATTAAAACCCGATTATATTATCTTTCAATGGTTTTTATTTATGAAATGATGGAAGGACAGTTATCTTCATATTTCAATAAATTTATCACATTCAATAAACAAATTCACAATTACCAGACCAGAGGAAGTTCAAACTTTCATGTAAATAGAACCAATTACAAAAAACATGAATTCTTTATTTCACAAAGGATTGATTCAATATTATGATCTACCCATCCATATCAAGGATAGTGCAACACTGACTTCATTCAAATGCAATCTTCTGGGATACATCAATGCAAAATTATCTTCATCTTGTATATGTATTATTTCCTCACAAACTATTGTATTGAATAACAGCAGATGTTCATTCATTTATTCAAATAATTATGTAATAGTTATTATTGAAATTTTTGTATATTAGGATTTCTATTTCAAATAAAGATTATTATTATTATTATCCCACCGCAAACAATATTACTTTGCTTTCAAACCAGCTGTGGAGTTGATATCTCGAAAACTTGGTTTTGGTAGGCTTCATGTTCATCAGAGGTTGAAAGTGTACTATTGTTGCTAATTTAAACAATTTTGTATGCTTTATGAAAACAAAGTTACTTTTGGCGGACATTCAATTTATTTTACACTGTACAGTATATAATTATTGTATCTTTAGTAAATAATTTGATGCTTTCCTTTGGAGATAAACTTGTAAATGAGTTGATGTACATTTGAGGACCAAGAATCCTTGTGGTAACCCAAAAATGTTTAGAATTTTTTAATTTTTTGTATATTATTATAATATTGAATGTTATTCCCTATCTGTCCAATGATATGACGAACCAGACGTCATATATAGGATCGACAGAAGACTCGAAACATAAATTCAAAGAACAGGCAATTGTCTGCCTCTGTTTTTATGGAAACCATACTGATCATCATATAAAAAAGATATATTTCAATAAACCAGATTGAGATTAATTGATTGAGGTGAAACTAAAAGGACATATTTGATGTATTTTGTGTCTCTGAACACTGGTTGAGTGAAATTGATCTCAAAGTAATGAACTTATCAGGTTACGATTTAGCCAGTTACTACT
>WOGP01008558.1:0-11158 GCA_015342065.1 Leptinotarsa undecemlineata
GAAAAAATTGTTATGGAGAATCGTTGAATCAATTTTAGAGAAGTTCCTGAGGATTTCCGCATATTGATTGGCTCATGTCATGCAATTTTTTCGTAAATTTTGGGCATGAAGCGTGTGGCAGCAAAGTTCGTTCCAAAATTTGAATTTTAACCAAGAAAACCGTTGCATGAGTATCATTCAGGGATTGTTGAATGAGGTCAATGGTGATACAAATGGACATAACTGGTGACGAAATGTCGAGCTTTTGCTTACTGTTTTCTTCGATTATCGTGGCGTAGTGTATCGGAAGTTCTTTCCATACGGTCATATATAAGCAGTATTACCTTGAAGTTATGCGTCGCTTGCGAGGAGAAATACGAAAAAACGTCCGGTATTGTGGAAAAATAATTCATGGCTTTTGCATGATAATAATACCTACATCCTACACCTGCACACTCGTCATTGCTTGTCCATTATATTTTGATCAAAACTACACCGGAATCATTCCTGAGCCACCGTGTCCACCAAATTTGGGCTCAAGTAATTTTTTTGTGCCCAGGATTGGAGAGACCCAGGAAACGAAGGAGTTTGATGAGATGAAAACCGAATCGCTGAGACAGCTCAAGGACATACCGAAAATTGCTTCATGGATTGGAAAAACCGCTGGTATAAATGTATTATATCTGAAGGGAATTACTTTGAAGAAAACAATATATAAATTGATCAATAAATGAATATTTTTTGGTAAAAATGAAAATTCACCTTTGATAATTCACCTCGTATAATGAATGAAAAAGATTTTTTTCTCAGTTTTAACTTGATATAATATTGAAAAGAGAAATGAAAATTTCTATGTTTTATACCACTTTTAGAAATTTTCATTTCTCTTTTCATTATGATCTCCTACCACGTAGTAACGGCTACATCTATCAATTTATTGATATAATATTCTAAGTATATTTCAGGTACTTAATTTTGGGATTGATATCTGAACGAATGTTTTTGCAAGATCTACAGTTGTGATATATATGTTCTTCATACAGTGCATTTCTTTGATGTCCCTCCTTTTATTTAACGGGTCAACTCAAAAAATTGAAATTTGGTATAATGAAATGAATGCCATTTGGAAAAAAAATTAATGGAAGGGGGATCTTGTGAGAAACCTTTTTGAACCTTTTGAAGCTCCTGACAAATACTTTACAACCCTAGAATATAACGTCAAAATCTTCAACTACTATAAAATGGTGGAACTTTCAATAATTGCCTGAATACATTGACATTTAAGTACATAATATGAGGTATTAGGCAAGAGGTCAGTTCAGAAGATGCTCGAAATGGTTGCCTTGAACTTCCTGACATATGAACAGCCGAACATTTTCGAACATATTAACGACAATATCTCTACAAATATTTACTATTCTCCAATCATCCAATATTGAAGCAGGTTAATTTTTGTACACCTTTTTCTTCGAATAGCCCCATAAAAAAAGTCTAAAGATGTCAAATATCTGGCGAGCGAGCTGGCCATTTTGTAAGGCCTCGACGGCCAATCCAACGACCGGGAAAAGTAATATCCAAATAGTTTCCTATGGTGCTCCATTTTGTTGGAATACATTTATGTACATAAATACATGGAATACATAAATTACTAAATGTTCCGCCATTTTGTAGTAGATGAAGATATTGCCTTCATATTCTAGGGTTATGAAGTATTCGTCAGTGGCTTCGAAATGATGTATCACCAGACCCCCCTTTTTATTTCATTTTTTTTCACAGATGGTGCTGAGTCGCTATCTTGAAAGTTTCATCAATCAATTTCACTTCAAAATAAAGTACTCATGCATTAATTTCATTTTCCCAAATTTAAATTTTTGGGTTGATCCATTCAACAAATAAAAGAGGGGGGCATTAAAGAAATGCGCTGTATGTATTCGATATGCTATAATATCTATTTATGTGAATTTATAGTCAACTACTTACTTCTAAACTGTATAAAAACGATTGAAGTGAACGATAGTAAGTGAGTACACCTCTCAACCTCAATAATCCATACGAGAAAAACATTCTGAAGGAAGAGGTTCTTGGCAAAACTAGACTGAAATAAAATTTCTTTCCATGTACCACTCATAAAATCCTAACAAAATTTTGTACCAATGCCATTTGAAATATTTCTTTTATAGAATCAGATTAAAACAAATATCAACGTGGTGCCTCCAAAGACATTCAAAATTGAAATATGTAAACACATTGATTCCAGATCAGGAAAACCTGAGGGAAAATTGCATATTTTGGTTCAACAACTTATTGTCTAAAACTGGCTATTTTTGAACTAAACAAGCAGCGATTTGCAACCATGCTTATATATAAGAGATTATTCTAATTGCATTTTCATAAAATGAAGAAAACTTAAATTTCATGAATAAAATGTGTGATTAAAAACAACGCGATAGATGATGAGTGTTCAGTACTTTGAATTTTTTTAGGACTGAAGTGAAATTAGTGGTTTTTGGAGTTTTAAACGTTAATGTATTCATTTTTATTTTCATTATTCACAGTGGTATACTATTATCTATATTTCCCCAATGAAAACTTCCCCGATCTTTTTTGTTAGGTGCTAGATGAGAATAAGTATTTTTTTTAAGACAAAACACAAGCAGTACAGGAAAAACCTTAAGGCGCTCTAATAGCGCACAGGATGTTATCAAATGTGCCAAGTCACTCTCGTGAAAGTATCTATGAAAGAGAAACAAATTCCCAACCTTTCTTGGATGGTCCAGCCTACCAAGGTTGCAAGTGATATTCGTGTCCCCAATCAGGCGGATGGTTCTTTTCTGAATGGAATCCACCAGCTTCATACATATGAACAATACAAATGAACAATACGCCATACATACATATGAATACTCCAAAGAAGGTCTGATCTTAGCTTTTAAAAGCATCTAAAGTTGCTGGGTATTGTAAAGTATTGTGTTTCGGAATAGTGTTCCAAGCTTTTGAGAAGCAGCCTTTGCAATTACAGCGACATTATTGTACCAAGACATATTGGTGTCCATTTCAACCCCCAACAAACTTATCGAAGCAGAAAGCGGAATTGTCTGTTCTGCCATTATGATATCCAGTTCGGAGACATTTATCTATCTCGAGAAAACCGATACCTGGAGATCCTCATACAGAGATGTAACCTCCTGCTGTGAAGATGTGCATTCTCAACCGATGTCCTGGAATCCTGGTTTTAACCAATAAGTCGATGATATGTAATCATCGACTTATTGGGACACGATATGAATCGCAGGGGAACACCAGCGTTGATGGTAAAAGAATTCGAGATAAATCCATCGACAGCCACTTGCCGGAAACGTTTTTTCAGGAAGCTGGAGAGCCTCACACAAAAATGATTTGACAAGCCATAGCATCGAAGTTTAGCCAGAAAAACCACACACGGTCAAAGGCTTTAGAAATATCAAACGCAACAGCTCTTGTTTTTCGATTGCGTTATTCCAAATATGGCTGAATTGAACAGTCCGTGATATTCTGTTCGTATGAAAAAACTGGAAAAGCTACATTCTTCAAACAGGGAAGGGTTACTATTACCTTACTAATTTAAAATATCTATAATATAATATATAATTTGAAATATATTTTTAGTATCGCTTTGTATGTATAAGCCTTGATCAAGTTGATGAATAAGCAGCCTATAATATTTGGTACAGTTGCTGACCTTCAACGAAAGGAGTTTTTGTGATATTTTAGTAAATGGATGTTACGTTGTTGAAGACAATGTAACATATGAATAATACGAATATACGAGGTCTGTTCAAAAAATAAGGTGAATGTTCAAAGTACCCTACATACGTTCGATTAGCGATTTTATATTTTTTATGTTGGTTCACTCGTTTCAAACATATGTTCCCAGTTTCAGCTTTTCAGAATGTTCAGTTTGTTTTTTGCGTATTCGGTCATTTTCTGCCATCGAAAAAAAAAGGATATAAGAAGTTCAATAAAATTTTGTTCGAAAAATGGAATTTAGTGCTCAAAAATACTTGAAATATTGACAGCGGCATATGATGATTGTTCTCAAAATAGAAATAGAAATTGAAATAAATGTATATTTTACGGGAGGGCAACTTGAATATCGATAATTATACGATATAGTTTCAGCAGGATGGAGTACCACCACGTTACCAAGTTGATGTCTGGCAATACCTCGATACAATATTTCCCGATCGGTGGATAGGGAGGCGAGGATCGACTGAATGGCCGGCGCGATCACCTGATCTTTCATCATCAGATTTCTTTTTATAGGGATATGTAAAGAGCAATGTGTGCAAGTTTTACCTTCAGATTTGAATGACTTTAAAGAACGGATAACGCTTGCGATTAGGAGCGATAGTTCTTTTTCGTATTCTATATTTTATTACGTTTTGCCAAATTATGATTAACATTTGACGTGTTTCGGAATTTTATTATGTTCTGTAATCGAAATAATGAATTTAATCCATTTCGCTTTTACACACTGTATATCAGCAGACATAGAAGTTAGACGGTTAGCCTAGCCATTTGTCTGAACTTGACACATCTGAGCAACACTTTCTAATGTTAGTTCAAGTATTCTCTTCACTTTTTTTTCGGCACGGATAATTTTCAATCATAGCACTGATCTTTTCGGAATAAAAAAATCCTGTCACGGAACAAAATAACTTCAACAATGTCGATAAGGTAAATTATCTAGAATTTTAATATGTTATCCGTTCCGTTGTAAAAATTACTTATGTATGTGTTTCACTTGTTAACAAACGATGCGATGGTGAAATAAATCTACCTTATCCAATCTCAACAATCACATTTCGAACAGTATAATATTGTTGAAAAGTGAAAATACGTCTTTCTTTGGATGAGAACAATGATAGTGGATCAATCCATAAATTATTAATGGCTTTTGAAGTATCAATATCTATGACCCACTTGTATTTGGTGGGTCAAGGCTGATGAAATTGTAGTTAGCCATACAGTCGAATGTGTAGGTATATCGTTTTGTATTATCAATTAGAACTAAGCATGGATGTATCTGAATGATCATAACCTGAGTATTTTATACGTTGAAAATATGAAACACACTTGGTAAGTTGAACACTGATTTTTTTCAATAGTGAATACAATGCTGAATTCATTAATAATGGATTTGACTAAGTGACAATCCTTCTTGATTTTTTACACACGATTATACGCAATTAATGTTTTTCACACACGGATACAGATCTGAAACAAAGGCAGGCTCATTTAACAAGTTATGAAGTTGGAGAATATTCAGGTATATGACGTCAATCTAAATATTTATAAATTGAAATATGTCAAGGAGCGGCTGGGTAGTCTTGTCTTGCTTCCGTGTCTGAAATTACAGACAGTATTTCGACACATCGACTACTATTCGAAGCTTTTGAAATGTTGAATATTGCTGGAAGGTTCATTGGCTTTTCAAAGGAGGACGGATATATTCTCCATATAATTCCGAGAGTTTATTTTATCGGACACAGCACTCGGTAAAAAGCGAACCATAGTCATATGTTTCGGGTTACTTGGTCCTCATCAGTATGGTGTAGCCAAGTTGCAAAATAGCAGAAAGAAGCACAAAGCACGGAGTCATTAACATAATCCAGCTGTTAATTCGTAAATGTTGGTTAATATGTCTTTTGTTTATAACAGAGCTTCTAAAATTGTTAAGGAGAGCACTCAGAAAAAAAACGAACTGAAAACTTGTGTTCCGAGATATTGGGCCCACATCAGTGTGATGTAGTTAAGGACGAGCAACACTTGGTAGCAGAAAGAAGCACAAAGCATGCTCACATTAACGGAAGACAAGAGTCTAACTGTGGTTTTTGGAAAATAGATAAAATTGTACCCACTGTCCGATAAAATTATCTCTTGGATTCATATTAAGACATTTGATATCTCCCAAAAATGTGTAAAAATCCGTAACTTTTAGATCGTGGGTCTAGATGCATATTTGCAGTGGAAACAGTACAAAGACAGAAGCTTGGTGTTGCGATGGACCGTCCTTGTGTCCCTGATTTATGTTTGCTATTGAGTTGAGTTGAGTTCGAGTCGATAGATGGCGTTTTCCTAAGAAGTGTCGTCAACGCTGTATATTTTGATTCTGTTTCAGACAGTTCTTCATATTTTACGTGAATGCTTTGAACGTTTCAATGAAAATTGTCTAAATTTTGACGGATACAGAACGAGCGATGTGTGTTGGGATTGTTATCCGATGATAAATACAACGATGATAATTACAACTACTTCACAAGTTTTATATTCTGTTTGGTCGGTTTATTAACATCAATAAACACATTTTTACAACTTCTTTGTTGTCGACTAGACAGGATTGCGAATCATTTCCTATTATGCATACGATAAATTGTACTAATAATCAACGTGTGGATTTTTTCTTTCTCTAACACTTTCTTCATCAGAAAGATTCATTTTGTTTGTTTGATGTATATTTGAGCGAATGGAAGTTTGAGTATGTTAAATATTAATGATCCTAAGTGAGAGAAAAAGAAGGTGAAATGAAGAGAAAGCAAAATATTTTCATGTACTTTCATGTAATACAACTTATGGTGTACATTTCTGAAAAAAATATTTTATTACATTGAATATTTGGAGTTAGTGTTCATCAGACGAATGCAATGAAATAAAAAATATAACCATTATAAAGGATTTGCATACTTAACCAACAGTTTTTGGATGTCATGAATATTATCTGATTTAACCAACCAAAAAAAACTATTGTATTCAAGTTATCCGCAGTAATTTTATATATTGTTTTAGTTGTTGATTCCTTGTTAGACAATAAACAATTTCGTTTTACTGAAATCATAAAAATGGTTTCATCTTTTGAGTGTGTGATAATAATATCGACAAATAATTTCCAGAATTGATAAACTTGCTATAATGGCCATGACAATGAATAACTTTTTTTCCATTCCTCTCTTATTTTTGGATGCGGTGGTTTTTTGGTTCAGGAAAAATAACTTGAAAATAATGTTTTTATCATGGTCTACTTTCAGGTAAGGAAGAATGAAATGTTTCATTAGAGATGATATCATCTCCGTTTCTGTTTTTACTACTTCTAATCGAAATTTCCCCACAAGAATTAAGATAACGCATTGATAAACTGTAATTTATGGAACTCTAGGGTACACAATATTTTAAGATTTTTCTTTGCCATTGTATGAGATTCAGAATAGCAAATAATGAATGGTTCACGCTATGAATATGATGATATTTGATGGATGATTTGATTTTTTTTGTAATATGTCTATAATATACTGTAAGAAAATTTGTATAATGTAATGGCAATGGTTGATGGATGTACCATGGGCAAAACCAATCAATCACGAATTGAAATCAGTATATGTGACAAAAACTGGGACCCGTATATCGTGTTTACTATCCCTGAAAAAATTACCGAAACGCAATGACAAAAACAACAACAAGGCTAAGAAAGGACGGTGACTTTTCAATTAATTAAGAGAGTGATTAAGAGACATGCTAGCAGTTGTTTAATGAGTTTTTGTGCGTTGTTCTTTCCAGTTAGGCCTACAATTATCTGCTGAATTACGGATGTCGGACTTTCGGAATAAAAAGAATTTCGTTTGAGGTCATTTCTATTTATATCGAAAAAGTTTCAGAAAAATAGTCAACAATTTTTACAGATGGCATAATGTTTGTGAATAGATACAATTATTTCTTACTAAAATTTAGGTATTTGATTATTTTTAATACTGAACTACTTAGAAGATATTGATTTTTCTATCGAGTCACACAAACGTATTGTGGAATTAGCTTATATTTGATCACGTGCGTACTTTTTCTTTCACTGATATTCACAGGGATTGTGACCTTTTATGGATCGCAAACAGGGAATAGAAGAGATATTGAAGTAAGCTTCTGTTATGAGAAGTCTTTCACTGAAGAAGAAATTGAGTAGAACCGAAAAATATTCCTTTAGAATCGTTATTTCGACATTGTTTTTTTCATTCACCAGTTTCTGTTTTCTACTATTCATTTTGTTTTTTTGTCTGAAATGAATTTAATGAGGATTTTTGATATGTTGCAGGGTATTTCGAAGAATACTCGAAATCAATCCAAAACATTTTCAACTTTTCATTCACACTAGATTCATAATGCTATATATACCGTGAGCTCTTGGAAATTAATTTTTAATTAGTCGTTCAAAAATTTTCAGTTCTGCCTTATAGGCATTTCCAGGGTGTTGAGATATAAACGAAGTATGAGTTCCTTCGATTCCAAAGTTTATATGCTGATGATCAGAACCACTTTCCCCACCGGACACATTCCATTTCTCATCATAGTTACTTATAGGTGTAGAATCTATTGTTGAGTCTATCACATTCCTATGTCTCGTCTTAATGAAGGTAAGTTCATTGCCTAGGTCCGAAGTGTTTCAATTATTTGCCATAATATACTGAAGTAAATGCTCATCTCTTTCATTAGTCTCAAAAGTCAGGTAATCCGCATTGGCATCACAGCCAATTATGAGCTTTGATCTAAAGCGCTTTGATCTTTCTGTGAGCTCTCACTACCTCGTCAAAATTTCTCGTTGGTGATGATTCCTGGCTATCGTAATGAAGGTACGCTGATTCAATGACGATTTCTCAAGGTCCTTCCTTACAATTCATCTTTAGTTCAACCGCCGTTAAGTCCCTGGTTGGAAGTTACCCAATGACAGTATATTCAATACTGTTCCCAAAGGATCTTTGCTAGTTCCACGATATTTTTCCTATAGATACAGGGTTCTTGTATATCAATTAATTTTTTCCACAACCTTTGTGAGGACTACCAAAACTGCTTGTACTACTCTCATTGAGTCATATGAGTCCTCTTTTCGTTTGTAGTTGTGGTTCATTGAGTTTCCGCAAGAATGGTAAAAATGTTGTTCACATACTTGGAGTCTCCTGCATGGATATAAGACTGAATATTCTGATAGGACTTTTGGTATCGCAGATGTTCTTGGTGATATCTGATGAGGACTAGGCACCATTCATCCTTCGGGACCAATCTCATAACAGCGCTGGATGAAGCTCTTTTTTCAGTTGCCTCTTACTGCATACAAGATTTACCACAGTGCGGCAGATTGAAGTACCTTTTTATCTGACTTTTGCCCTCCAACCCATCCAGCTTAAAAGGCCGTACCAGTAGCTAAGCTACCGCCGGTATGACTCTCAGGATCATTAAAGTACGCAAGCTTCACCTCTAGGACAAAGTAAGAGGGATAGTCTTCACTATTATGAAATCGATCATGAAGCCGTTAACGTGACAATAACCTGAAACCTTAATAGAGTGAACCAGAAAAAGGACCTGGAAATATATTCTCAGTACCAATTCAAGAAGCTGTGTAGATAGGAAGCAAGGTAATTTGGAAACTTAATAGATAATCAAATAGTTTCAGGCAACATGCAACATCGAATATGCGGAATTACAGTTTGTACCAAGCAAGAAAATGATCAGTAAAAAAAAAAGAAAATTGGAGAAAGGGAAGATAGTGGCAACCTTAATCGTCATCGAAAATCTAGGGAATATAATGTTTATATTAAAATCCCACTTTCAAAAATGCCATCCAAGAGCTAAAGATCGCCAAAGAATGTATGATTTGAGCTTTATAAAGTATGAAAAGTTGCTGAAGTGCCACGGGTTCCAATTACACACAACACGTACCTGTCTCAAACTATTTCTGTTTGGTCAGTAACTAGGTTTTCCAAGTTATTGTGAGTAAATAGAATGTTTTGGTTTCATATATTATAATAGAGAAGCCTGAATCAAATACGTTATCTAAAACTTGTGGTATTGTTCTCACTCTTTGATTAGTTCTTGACTAGTATTGATCGCTGATTAATTTTTGTTTTCATTGGAAACTGTTCGTACCATCGATGAATATGATTATTTACGATGATGCTCTATATCGTTTCGAACTTTGATTAATTCTGGGGCAATGTACTCGTATTTACATTCTAATGAAAACATTACATAGTAAACATCAATTACCAGACATATTTCTACTCGCATATCACAACGTGGAATATACCGAGATTATAAAAACTCTTTTCAGTTTAGAATTTCAGAATACACTTGTTAAAGGTGAGTTGTAATTTGAACACGCAAAATATCGACATGTCACTAAACTATTATATAATCTCAAATAATTAGAAATTGCTTCACGTCCCATTTTCGTGGTGAACAATTAAACAAATTTGTTTGCAATTTCGACATGAATATATTGTTATCAATATTAATTGGTTAGCCTTTCCAAACCGGTTGATAGTAAAACATAACTGGACACAAAATTGGACGAATGGTTGATATAACTACTTTGAAGCGAAACGCAGGGTTTATCTTGTAATGCAAGTGACAGACAAATGTTTACAAGCATGAAAATAGAAGATGTGTCATAGTGAAACAAAGTTTTGAAATGAAAATAGATTTAAATTATGATTACATACAGCCGTTGCTTGATAAGAATTAATAACAGTATCAGTAAGGTATTTTTATCTATGATAATAATTAACCAAATTTTCTTTGAAATACACCATTGAAGGGTAATACAGGGCAAACTGGACAATTCAACCCAAAAAGCCAGTGCGGAATATTAACCTCTGGGCTCTGAAGATATTTTTGTTTTGAAAACGAAAATATATTACCTTCAGGATCGTTAAAGTTTTAAAAAGCTAAGTATTGAATTTTTATATATTCACTTATTTATTTTATTTATAGGTAAAATTTGTGAATACGAGAAGTCACCTACTGATTGGTGTGAAGAGGTGTATAGTGGAGACGTGTGCAGTCATTCAATGATCAGACAAGATCAGATAGACTTATAAATATATTGTTTTATAAAAATAACAAATGATATCAATAATTAGATTTCACATAATGTTTTGAACGGTGCTGTTGCTCTCTTGAAAAATTCAAAATTTTGCCCCAAGCCCTAATGTCTGCACATCAAAGTGAAGAGGTGTGTAGTCTAAAGGGCTTGAGTCAAAATGAGTCCAAAATACAGAATCAAGAAATAATAATAATATAATAATATAAGTTTATTGGTAGAAAAAAAAAATGGATACATAACAAATGGTTGAATGATGGCGATAACAAATAAACATAAAAA
>WOGP01008559.1:0-11158 GCA_015342065.1 Leptinotarsa undecemlineata
ATAGCATGTAAACGGTTTTTGCAGAGTTCACTTTGAGTTTATTATGTGCAAGCCAATTTGAGTATTTAGAGAGTCTTCATTAACTGTGTTCTCCAGTAAATGTAAATCATATCCACTGTACAAAAGGACCGTGTCATCGGCGAACGTGAAATACCTTCCCTTAAGCCCGGCCTGCCTCAGTGACAGTACCATAAGAATATAGAACAAGAGCCCCAAAATGGATCCCTGTGGTACGCCACAATTATTTTTATATACTCACTCATGCTCTCACGAACAGTGAATAACTGGGATCATTTCTTTAAAAATGTCTCAAATGAGAGAATAAGTTTTGCTCCATGCCCATGCAACATAGTTTGTTCAGAAGAACAGTATGGTCAAGTCAAATGCCTTTCTTAAATCAATGAACACTGCAATAACCATTCTTTTTTATTCAATTCCGATGTAATATTATGAATGAAATCTATTGGATGAAATAGATGAATTAAATCTACTGGATGTCAGAAAACCGTGTAGAACATATCAATGAAATTGCACGCAATCTGACTATAACCAGATTTTTCCAGAATTGCTAGTTTATGCGAGTTTAGTAGATATTCGAATAATGAATACTTCAATTTCAAACAGTGTAATTTCCTTAATAAAGGTAAATAATAATTCAATCAGAAACTGCTCTTTAGTCTTTATGCCTGGATAGTCCATAAAGTGGCCTTTATGTCTGCGAGAAAAGATAAAATACACTAACATGTACAGCTGTCGGACTGAGTCATGGCCGGTGAGAAACCCCTCCCTCCACACAATAAGTATATATATGTACGATTTCTCACACTAGCCATGACTCAGTCTGGCTGTAGTTGGTACCCAAAATGTGAAAAACATAATGAATTGTTTCAACGAAAGGAATGAGTTCAAAATTCTATATTGTTAGACTGTTATGAAAAAGCCTAAGAAACATGAGACCCTGGTCTCGGTCAATGCAAGGAAGGTTAATGGACTAGAATAACGAAAAATTGTCACAATAATGTCTAATATTCCTTACACAACTTGTTTCTTCACATTTTTCTGGTCCTCCTGTTTCAGTGACTTGAATCCTGGTAACTTATCTCCAGATTCAAAATATCCCAAGTCAGATCTCACTTGTGCAAAACATGTCACATGGTGCCACAAGTCTTGGCCTCCATATTTACGTCCAACTTCAGTATCAAAATCTTTTTTAGAAATACGTACCTAAAAATAATTCTAGCAATTAGAAAAAATAAATAAATCAGTTACTCAAAAATACCTCATCTTTCAGAATTTTCTGTTCACAGCCTCGACATAAAGCTCTTCCAGATTTGGCATATTCAATGGTAAAATCCTTAAGTGCTTCTTTTTTCAACTGGGCATCTGGGCCACCTGCTCTCTTTTTACCTTTCTTATCTGGTACTATTGCCACTGTTGCTACACCAACTCGAGCTTTTATTCTGTCCTGATCTTCTACTCTCAGGGATTCATAATGATCAATATCGTCGGTGGTTTTTGGTCTTTGTTTATTGAAGAAACAATCAAAATGGTGCCAGTTCGGATTTTTACCATCATGAAATGGGGACTGAAAGAAAATGTATGTATCAGAATAAATCCAATTTAAAATAATGACTAATCCCAATTATCTCCAAGAATTGTGTTGTGAAAGTATTTTCTTGTAATAAAATCATTCTGGGATTATAGAAGCTTTCTTACAAGAATACTATTATGGATTCATACATTTTCTGGTGCCTTTGAGGGAAAAAATTCTCACTTTTACTTGTATTTTCATACTTGAAACTGTTTGCCTGATTTAGAAAAAACATAATATGGTTGGAACTCCAGAACATATAAATTACATAACCCGGCAAGTTACTGAAAATAAAATACATCTTTCTGTTTCAAAAACAACCCAGACAAAGTATTATTTAATTTATGAAAGTAAAAAGCTGTATAATCACATACCTTACGAAATTAAGAAGGAAAAAAGCTATAAAAAGTTCAGAAATCTTGTTTAAGATGCCCTTGCAACTAAAGAGTACTAGAATCTTGATGAATATTACAATGAAACTTTGTTAAATTTCATTTTCTATTGTTATTTTTTATCTATTAGATATGTGAACTTAGTTTTACTCAAATTGTGTTCCTGGGTATTTATGTTTTTGAATTGTTTCTTTTCTTTAATTCTTTTAAGTGCTATATATACCAGATTTTTTAACAAGCTTTTTCAATAAGATTGTATTTTCTTGGACAATAAAGTATATGTCTATTCTATTCTATCAAAAGTTTTAATAGAACCTGCAGTTTTAGTTATTTCAAAAGTTAAAAAAAGTTAAAGTTAAAGGAAATCTAAAAATAATCAAGAGTGCAGTGTGAAAAATTGGATTTTGTTTAATTACCTCATCAATACCAATTTAAAAAAATACTTTAATAACATTCCTTTGTCACTATTATCACAAGATAATTTTGATTTCTATAAACTTCATTTTATAATGTTATGGCTTATCATACAACAATTTTACTTTTACTTCAATAATAAGGAACGAAAATGATTACATTGAGTCATTCATACACCACTGTTGAAGAAAAAGTGTACCACATGTGCTGTAGACATGAATTTATAGTATTTTAATTTAACAATCCCTCAAAATATTGACTTGTATAGATTTAAAAAAAATTGAAATGGCAAATGTTTGGTGTACGAATTAGCCCTTAATTTTATATCCAACCTATACAGTTGGGCAATGAAACAATACACAAACATCATCAATAAAGTTAAAAAAAAAATGAAAATATTTTTCCCTTAACCGGCTATCGCACCCCTACGAACGACAACCCTCAGAAGTCGAAACTTGTGTGAGCTAAGGAATAACGAGGTCTAACCTTTCAACGTGTGAAAATCGATCGTTCAACATGCGGCTTCAACCACTGACTAACACGGCGATCATTTGAATGAGTGAACCGAGAACACACGTCGAACCGACTGGCTACTGACCGACCAAGTATACAATAAAACACATACTTTTCTTCTGCAAGATGTGATAAAGTTGTATAATCATTATCATAGATAGTGCTATTATTATCCTCAAAATGAAGTAAAGTCACACAGATTGGTGCTGACCAGGCAATAAGATAAGGGTCTTATTGTGAAACATAAAATGTTGGCTATTCCATGTAAGTGATATTTTACCTCTTTCATGTACTATATTGTGAAGCAATCCTATGAATTATATTTGATTCAATTCCACAACAAATGTTTGAAGTACAAACTGAAAAGGAAAAAGTGTTTTTTGTATAATTCAATGTTCATGTAAAAGTGGTTGTTTCAAAACCTTTTTTTGTGTAATTCAATGTTTATATGAAAGTAGTTGTATAGGTAGGCTTTTCTTCCAGTTTGTGTCTGAAAGTTACTTATCTGCATGAATAACTCATCTTTGTATAGAATTTATTTTGAAATTAATTGCTTTCTTTATTTCTTTGAAAGATTTCTTTTTTTTAGTATAATGGAGAAGTAGAAAGCCAAAACTTTTCCTTCCCAAAAATTAATCTCTCCTAAAAATATACTCCTTTCAACTCAAACCAATTACCCATATATTCAATCCTGTGGACTAGGTCGGTCCCAGTTTGTAAGAATAATTTGATTTCATAAACTATACCTTAGGATTTGATCTTCACCAACTTTATTTTCAAAAAATATATCAAGACATGTTTCTATATCACAGTAGCTTTTTCACTAACATAGCGAAACATGTGATATATTTTTTGTTTATGGAATTACTATGGATTTTCATCAAGTAAAAGCTGAATCAATCAGAAAAACATTGAGTTATATTGTACTTTCAAAATTTACTATTACAGTGAAATGCTTCAACCGAGTGCTCACCCATATATGGTCAATATTACCTAAGAACTTAGTTCATAGTTTATCATGCATTCATATAAATGGTTTCGATGCTAAGATAAGTAAGTAAATTAAAAATTTATTTTTGTGATAGATCCAACAGAGACTATAATGAAGAACTTATTAGGGTTTCCTGTATTGCAAAAGGTCAATACAACTTTAAGAACTATCAATTTCAATTGATGTTTCTTCACAATGATATTTCAGGAATATTTGAGTTATATATTTGAATTATAGAGTGGAATATAATAAAAAATTTCAACTTTTTGGCTCTCATATAGCTTCAGAAGAAAGATCTAGAGATATTCTTCATTAAGTATAATTTTCATAAACTTTAGAAAATAGAGTCGGGTGCTCCAGCTCAAGAAAACTGCCGTTAACTGGCAAAAGAAAACACTCAGAAATGGTCCAGACACAACAAAAAATTCGACCTACTTGCCCGGTGATCAACTTCTTAGGAATCAAATCAAAATAGTTTGTGACCTACTATTAACTGATCCTGTCTAAATTATCTGAAATATGTAAATAAATCAACAAAGAAGCTTTCATACAAAACAAAGATATTTTGGTAGCAAAACGTGGGCCACTAAAAGAGCAATTTACTAGATACACAAAAGAAATAACTTACTTTATTCAATAATTGTAAACCACAGCCAAACAATCTTATCCAACTTCTGTAAATAGTCAGAACGTTGTCTTACCTGGACCATAACAGCAAGACGCAATTCACCCTTTGAAATTGTCGATTTACATCCTTTACAACTGGCACGGCCAGATTTTGCGTATTCAGCTAAATACGGTAAATCCATTTCAACTGCTAACAACTAATAAAATGTAAAATCAAGAAAGTATTTAATAATAACACCATATACGGTTTCACACCACTCTTTTTGACAACAAAAAAAACAACCTACAAATTTCCAATCGCAGCGCGGGAATATTAATGACAGTTACAGTGTTGTCATATTGTAATATTGTTCTCAAACAAGACAAGAACGTCTCGCGACAGTTAAAACTTGGGTATCGTGGTTTGGTAGGGAAATTATCTTAACGTAGGTTTCTTCAATGCAATTTGAAAATTTCCATTCCGAATTCAAAATTAAGATGATTTTTCTATCAAAACTTGACCCAACCATAATTTCAAGTCTGCATTTCCGAGCTGAATGTCGGAAAATATAAATCCGAGATTAAAATCTGAAATATTGTAGAAATATGAATTACTGTGACCTTTCTATAGACATCACCGATTGTATAGTCGAAGTAACTGATATAGTAATATTAAAGGTGTCGGCGAAGTCAAAGGCCAAAGAAACCAATACAAAGGAATTATGCCGCAACGAATTAGTCCACGTGGACTGAAGAATTGGCGTATCGTATTGTATAATTTTTACTAACCGAGTTTTATGATTGGCTGAGAGTCACAAAATTGTGACTTGGAAGTCATGTTACGGTGACCAACAGAATGTAGCGATGAGTAGCGCCGTTGTGTGTGTTATTAAAGGGGAACTGCTGGAAGGTAAGGGGCACTATATCTTTTACTTGAACTATACCTAAAAAACAACCGCTTTGAAAATTTTCATCAATTTCACTTCAACCGCTAATGATACCAATCACCAATCGAGAACACTTAAAGTGTATCGATACAGTCGATTCAGTTTTCATTTATATTCCAAATATTTCGTTTCGATCAACAATATTCCTTTTCACTTTAACTCTTTACCAGTATCCTTACTCCGCAGTTCCATAGTGAGGAGTAAATTCGAACACATATAACACTTCCACAGAAGTCCTAAAATAATGGAGCTAGGTACTGGAAGTTTTTTCCTACTTATTCGAACCTACTTATCATCCTCATAGGGGGCTGTATAAAATAGGCACAGAAAACATAAGTATTCAATAATAACATCATCAACAAATCATATCATATACAGTTTTACACCACTTTTTTTGACAACTGGAAGTTTTTTCCTACTTATTCGATCCTACCTATCTTTGTCAGAGGGCACAGAAAATGTAATCCTATTAATTTCAACAGGAAATGTCACTTTTTGTATTGTTCTTAGATATGAGGAAATTTTAATCATCGTTTGTCTGCTTGCTTGTAGCCCCTTTGGTTTGGTCGTAGTGCTGTTATTTCCTAACCAAATGGCATCTCAACCATTGCTCAATGCTAAGGGCTACGGTGTGTGTACCCGTTCAGAACACATATTACTACAGTAGTAGTTTAAGATTTTCAGAAGATGTATGACTCTAAGCCCATAAGTTATTTCTAAGGGAACTTCGAGATACCAACGTGCTGTCTTTGTAGCAATGCCTTGTCAAGGAAGTGTGAAACTGCTTCATGGATCCAGAAGTAAAAATTAAAATAAAATGCAACCTTGAGTATACAAAGGAGATGGATGTCGACTCCAATGACCTCCCTTTACCACTGGATCGAGAGGGTTAGCTTCTCAACTCTCCAACTTCTCCTCCGGTAACTGCCATGTGGTTGGTATGTGAAACAAATAAATGTATCATTTTAGAACATACCGAAATTTCAAGAGTAAAGTCGTAATTTCGGGATGAAAGTCGAATTTCATCTACTTGCGAAAAGATATGGCACTGTCTTCCGATAGTAAAAGTCTTTTCATATGATTATTCAGACCACAGTGACCTGTAACTAGGCCTATTAGAAAACATAGTTCATCACTAACCATTGTTTGATGTCATACTTCCAAGGATGCATAAATGTCTTGAAATTGGCCAATTCTGATAGATTTTGCTAGAAATCTGAAACTCTTCTACCAGTTAAGGTATTCATTGTTTGTTTTGCAAAATCTAAAGCGATGTAAATCACAGATTTTATTTTGACAAAACTTTTCCTTACACGACAAACAGCAGCTTCATTACCTTACAGGCCAGAGTGGCTAGAAATCAGGATTCCAGATCAGTAATCTTTTCTGACAGTTCATTACTAGTCTAGAATATTTTTATCAATTCAAATGTAAAATTTGTTTCTGCCAGGCTCAACCACAAACAAATCAATAGCGTTTAGATTTCCGCTTGATATATGGACGCATATGTCCCTAGTCAGGTTAATATTGTATGTTCTGGGTCTGCGATTACATATATATATATATATAGGTACCTTCATCAGAAACTTGTGAAAGTCAAGCTAAAAATGTTTATTCAAAATTTTGTTCAATACATGATATTTGTGTCGGTGTATTTTGGGAGAAGCCCTGCTATAGGCTTATGCCTCTTCAGCGTTAATTGAATCTTGAGATGTTTTTGATCCATTTGGCAAACCAACGTATCATATCTGTTCCTAATTTATCTTTTCCCCGGAAGATCTAGTCCTCTCTATACTCGAACCTAGGATATTAGATGAGATGTCATATCCTATGTCAGCCCATAGTTTGCTACGTTCTGTATACACCTGAGTTGTGCAAATGGCAAAATAAACAATTCTGTAATTTGCCCGTCCAGTCCCTCTCTTATAAGATGTGAAGAAGAGGTTAGTCTATAAAAGATCTCTATGACCTTTGCTTGTGTGGTGCAGATGTCACCAGATATATCCAAGCAAGCCTCTTTGTAAACCAGGGAGCTTCGCCTGTGCCGTTTAATCATCCTCAATTCAACTGACACAAAAAATCCCAATATGACCATATTAGATCAACAGATTGCTGAATATCAATTGAAGACACCCGCATTTTATACGTTATTTGAAATTGGATACTTGATCTAGTATATCCATGGATCAATTATTTCTGATGGTATCAACCCTTGCTAAATATCATTTTAAAATAGGTAGATTTACAACTGAATTGAATCAACCTTATTGGGTATTTCATCTGATTGAAAGATCATCGATGAAAAACTCACCTAGGACGCTCCCTTGAAAAAGATTTTATGCAAAGCTAGTCTGTCCATATAGACATATCGAAATATCTGTGGAAAATATTGTAAGTTAGGATATAATAAAATCAGTTGATGTGATATTATTTGTCAAACCAACTATCATGTATAGAACACATACAACTATCATGTACAGAACGGTATGCTGTGGTGGAGTATAGTGGTAGGAAGAAATAGGTAAAATACGTGTTCGTGTGAAGTGTGAAAACCTTGAGTAGAAGTCTTTGGAAATGATAATTATTAGTAGAGTCAGTATTGAAAAACTTCTTTTCAATGAAACATTCGTTTATGATAGAGAAGTTGCGAAAAAAATCACCTGAAACGAGGTGCGAAAATTGAAATGAAATTCTATCAGAGGGAGTTTGAGAATAATTCAATTGAGAAGTCTTATACAAAAACAAAGAGTAGGGTAAAATTATTCTCTGGTAATATTAAGATTATTAAATCTTACCGCCTAGGAACTCGATATTATAATAAAAATTCGTCTTAAAAATAATTGATGATTGTTTATTAGGTTAGAACTCTATCAAATGTGAATTCAGTAGGGTTGAAAGATACATTTTGAAATTGAATTCTTGAGAAACTTTCAAGAACCAGTTTTCTTAGTTTCAGTTGGAGTTGGTCAATATGTTTTAGATGCTAGTTTCAAAACTCAGAACAATTTGAAAACTTTGTAATTTTTCCACAATTTTGTATAAAGGTGGAGAAGAAAAAAAACACCTTTTTGTCATAAGTCAAAAGTATTATTGGAGTACAGTTATTGTACTGTTTCATTTTAGAATGCAATTTCAATAAATTTGTCATTTATTGGAAACAAATCATATACCTAAGTAGTTTTACGATTGATGTTTTCTTTCATAATCTGTTTCCCTTTTTTAGACTGAAATTATTTTGATTTGGTTATTACAGTATGTTTTTATCTTTATATTCAAATATACTTTCATTTTGAAACAGTCGAAGACTGGATGAAATCAGTGGATAAGGTATTGTTGAATAAAATTCTTAGAAATAAAATATGAGAAATAATAGTTTGATTTTATTCATTATTATTAATAACGATCGGTAAAATCAGGAAATACAAATTAAAAACTAGTGCAGCTGAATATACTGACACCACTGTTGTGGAACATTCCATCTATCACAATACAAATGTCGACCATATTAAGGACCATCCTGTTTGTAAGGATATTGTAGAACTGAGCAGAATATGTTATTTCTCACTGGATTGAACAGTCTGTATTTGTACAGTCCAACCAAGGATTCCAAACGTGATTAAATAATTTTGGATTGGCGCTTTCTATATCATTTTCTTCAGCAAACTGGTCAACAAGAGTTGTCCTGTAATCCACCAGAGCTCTTTTCATGCGTCTCACAACGCTGGGGAAGAATTTGGCTAAATCATTCTCTTCACATGGGTCACTGGGAATATCATAGAGACATAGGGCACCACCTGTAAAATTAATGAAATATAATATTACAATATTTTATCGTTCCATTTTATCGTTAAATTTACAATATTTTATCGTTTTAAAAAAAAAGTGTGTATAAAGATGGAGGAATAGAAAGTCAAAACCTTTCTTATTATTCCTTCTGTTTGAGACAATATTCGTAAGTGAAAATTTGTTTGATAATTCCGAATTGCGATTATGAAATGTGCAAATAGGTAGGAAATATATATTTGAAATAAGTTTTCGAATATTTTGTTTGTTCCAGCTTTTCTACAAGGTAGAATTTTGCAATTTGGCCTAATGGACTAATGGGTATCATAACGAATACTATATTTAGTATCATAACGAATACTATATTTAGTCTTTGATATATAAAAATCACAAAATCGTCTTAATTACACAACTTATAATTCAAAAACGGCTGGACCAATCTTCATGATTTTTGATTTGTTGGATTTGTCTTCGCCCGGAATAGGAGAATAACTATTGAAACCTAGTTTAATCATCTTTAATTCAATTTTGAATAGGTAATTGAAAATAGATTTTGAAAATCAAAAAGAGATCTTCAGTTGCACTACTTCATACATATTTCAATTTTGGAAATTATATTATTTCGGTTTGGGATAGTATCATTATCTCAAAACAAGTAGCACAAAAACTAAACCAAGAAAAGAGAATGATATATGTATATAGCATTCTTAGACCTCGAAAAGAAAAATAATATGGAAGACACTCAGAGAGCTATAGAAGAAAAATTAATAAGAATGGCATAGAACATATATAATAATAATTTGAACGCAGTGATAAGCAACAACAAAAAATCAAAAACTTTTACAACACATGAAGGATTAAAACATGCAAGGAGGGACGCTAAGTCCAAAACTTTTTATAATACTCATGGACGAGATAATCAAGAAATGTACAGCGATGAGAAAAAAACTAAATGTAGGATATAGAAAACTGCAAAGAGTATTAATATCTGAGGAAGCATTTACAGACGATTTAGTGATCATAGCAGATGGTGAAGTAAAATCACAAAAAAATTGGATATATGTGAAGTATTAAAGAATTGACGAAAAACAAAACACAGGTGAAACAATAAAGTTATATTAGATGAAAAGGGAACACAAGTAGCAGATATCACCAACAGGATCGAGAAAACTTTAAGACTTTATTACGCCATGAATAAAACATTTATTAATAACAGAAAGGAGGTAACACGCAAAACTAAACTAAAAGTATTCAAATCCATATACCGACCAGTGTCATTACACGGATGTGAATCATGAACGCTCACAGATCAGCAAAAGACTAGAATCCAAAGTTCTTGAAATGGAATACCTTAGACGAGTGAAAGGAATAACCAAAGTCGATCGAATAAGAAATCTGGACATAAGAAAAGAACTCGAAATACAGCCGATACGAGAATTGGTAGAAACTTAACTTGTATCGAATGGAAGAGACAATACTACCTATAGAAGAGTTTGGGAAGCGATAATCCAGAAGAATAAGAAAAAAGATAGACTAAGGAAAACATGGGATAAGACAATGGGGCACATACTGACATACATGGGCAGAATGAAGCATTTAAGTAGTAACATAAGATAATGGAAATAACACCGTGTATTTTGGAAGAGTGCCTGATTAGGTATAATATACAGTACGATGCAAATGTATGGAATGAATTCGATATTTACAAAATGAGCGTCTTTCGGAAGAAATACAAAAACATGTCAACTTTAATTTTTGACGGCCCATCTCATGATATTCATATGAAAGACGTTTCGTCACCGGTGTTGGCGTGATGACGTAATCGACATTTTTTTTAAATGCAAATAGGGGTTATGTGGCACCTCATTCAAAAGGTCCACTAATAATCTATTCAACGGTATAACCATGCCAATATTCATTT
>WOGP01008560.1:0-11157 GCA_015342065.1 Leptinotarsa undecemlineata
CTGGTTCGATGTCTTTCGACAGTCAGAGTCTCTGCATATGATGATTGAAATTACAGTGACCTGTTGGACATCGTAGTTCATCCCTACTGTAGTCCAACAACTTTTTGGTATCAAGCTTAGAAGGGTGAATAAACGACTTGGAGTGAGCCAATATTGGAAGATTCTGCCGGAAGTCCATAAATCTTCTTGCCATCCAGGTGTTCAATCTTTGTTTGGCAAAGTCCAAAGTCTTTCGATGTCTTTCGAGAGTCAGAGTATCTGCATATGATGATTGAAATGACAGTCACCTGTTGGACATCGTAGTTCATCCCTACAGTAGTCCAACAACTATTTGGTATCAAGCTTAGAAGGGTGAATAAGCGCTTTGGAGTGAGCTAATCCTGGAAGATTTTGCCAGAAGTCTATAAACCTTTTTGCCATCCAGGTGTTCAATCTTTGTTTGGTAAAGTCCAAAGCGATGCCAATCCAGACAAGAGTTAATCTGTGAAGTCTTCCTATCGACGAGAGTCGTTCTTTGCAATTTGCCGTCGAGATATTAGTCAATTCTAAAAAATTCCCCTCATACCACTGGCAAATTCTTAGTAACTGTATCCCAAAGTTATTTTGGAGAATAGTTATCATAAACGCTGGACTTGAATACATTTCCATGTGTATAACGAATTCATTTTCAACAACCGATACACGTATATTTTTACAGCCAATGGCCCAGTCCAAAAAGTATTCCGATATTTTACGGCAAGAAATATATGAAATATCGAACAGCGATAATTTTAATCGACACTCAGTAACCTTCATCAAGCGTTATTTCAGTTGTTACGTGAGTGTGCGAAACGATAAGGTTGGTACGTCAGCCAAGTCAAGAAATTATTTCTGTACTCGTAATGACGACTTGTCGATAAGCGAAAATATTTCAATCGGTAGGCACCTGGATATACGAGGGAGGTTCACAAAATAACGGATTTCTTTTTGTTGAAAAAAAAAATGTATTCATTGGTCCACACCAATGTTGCTTGTTGCCAGCGCTTCTTCAAAAGTCGATCTTTGGGGTAGAATTGTCATATACGTTAATAAAACGACGGTCTATCTACGTTCTTTTTGGAAACAGGAAAAAGTCACACGGATCCATGTCTGGTGAATATGGAGGCTAGGGCAGTAATGTATCAAACGGTGATGTTGTAAGTAAAACCTCTTATTGATCATTTGACCCCTCGTGGCAAGAGTTCAACACGTCCAACCTTAGTGGATGCCACAGTCAAAGTAAACAATTAATACAGCTGAACATTTTATCATACTTCAGTGGCATGGACACCAACATAATTAAAAAATGACTAACAGACTTCCCAAACCCGTGAAATTTACCTCATACAGTTAGAGCAATGAAACGAAGTAGCAACCGTGTTAAGCCAGCAGAACCACACTGGATTTTCATATTCATTTTCAGGTCATAATTTTGGGCTGATTTTGTAGTCTGCTCCCTAATTTGTTGCTCTTCATTTACCCACAGAAAAAACTTTTTGTTGAATTATTACGCCTTAGTTTTAGGCTCACTTTAGGCTCCTATTTCTTCCAAAGGCCAATTTTTCATCTGATGTTTTTTTAAATGAGTGGGTTCTCCAAGTTCCACCATTTGGGCTGATAGAACCGAATGAAAATCTTTTACATTTTGGAAATTTTGAAGTTGCTTCTAGACTCATTTCAGGCTACTTGATTACAATTGTTTGTTTCTTGAATTGAATATTTAAATGATTACCTCAAACATACTACAGGAGAAAAGTAATTTTCTATGGCTGGGTTCTGCTAACGGCGATCCAGATTTACTTAAAAGTTATCGACACCAATGTCCAATCATCTCAATAGAAGATCCCAGGAGAGCAGAGACAAAAAAAAAACAGACCGAGTTTGATCAAATGTCAAAGGTTTTGCTCACTGTTTTATTCTTGTGATGCACTGTTCGGAACCTTAGGTGTGGTAATGAATATTACTGGAGTTTTTATTCTCAACACCAAATCGTTACCTCGATCTTCCTCTTGAAGATATCCACTTGGTGATCGAAACACGTGTCGAGGTAACTGTACTGACCAGATTTAGCCCCCTGCGACTTTTTCCTGTTCCCAAGGTGGAAGAGACCCGTGAAAGGACGGCGTTTTGTGACGATTGAGGAGATGAAAACGGAATCGCTAAGAGACCTCAGGGTCATGCAAAAAAGTGCATATCAGAACTGCTTTAACCTCCCCTCAGTGTATCTGATGGGGGCTACTTTGAAGGTAAAAAAAGAAATTGATAAATACATGAATATATTTTTTGGGAAAAGTTAAAATTCACCGTATTTTTTGAACAGACCTTGTAGAGTACAAAATCGACATAAAATAAACCTGAAAGCTTGGGAATTTGTGTATAAACCCAAAGTGACACTGCTAACTCAATACTCAACGGAGAATTGCTTTTATTTTTGAAATTCTCTAAAAATTAACCCATGTTACGGTTTGGGATTGATTTCGTAAACAGAGTCATTTCCAATTTGAGGTTAAAAGTACGTATATAAAACTGAAATATGAAATACCCACAGTTTATTAGTTTTGAAAACTACTATTTGTTTAGTATAAAAGAATTGAAACCGTACTTCACGATACCAATATTAAATCGTCAAAGTATAATAAAATTGGTGCTCAAAATCTGTTTATCGTGTATTTAACTGATGCCTCATGTGTATTCTTCAGTTGCCCCAACTGTACACCCATTATCGTTCTCTCGGTACTTCTGGGAAAATCTCGTGTCTCTTTGCAGTTCATTGTGTCTTTATTGTGACTATTTAGACACTTTGAGGGTTCAACAGCTGTTGATGTTCGTCAATATTGTAGTTGGTTTGTACAAAATACGTCACACCTACCTGCGTTGACTCTTCCTGTGCAGAGATATTTCCTTTGAGTCGACCGTAACGGATTTTGAAGTAACTCATTTTTCAAATCGATTCTGGATACAGGGTTGAATTCAACTTTATGGCCGGTCAATCATCACAAAACACCCCTTTCACTTCAGAAACCGGCGTACATCGAATTGAGCCGCCAAAGAGGCCATTATAAGTTTACAGTGAAGATGCTATGAATTGCTTGTTGAATTTTGAACGAAAAACAGATAGATTTGGAAAGAGAATTAATTCACAAATATATCCATTCGTAACGAATCTGTTCTGTTCTATCTGTTTTTCCGTTAATCAGCTGCCGCCCCCATTCGAACGACAACTCTCAGAAGTTGAGAAACTTGTGCGAGCTAAGGACTAACGAGGTCTTACCTTTTAACGTGTGATTTCTAACATGATGATGATTCTTCACAGATTAACTCAACTTTTAATGTTCAAATAATGATTTTTACACATGTACAATGAAAAGACAGATAAAACAAAGTTTGACCTATTCACTGGCAGATGTCGCTACCGATACTAAACAGGTAATTTGTTTGTAATTTCAACAATTCGAAGATGACTAACGTTTCATATTTTCACAAAACCATAAAAAATAGTCGCAATTTTTAAAAAGAATGATACATATTTCGAATTGCATTGTCTAAAATCTTTTTTTGGACACTACTTCTGTTTCAACCAACTCAAATATTTCAGTCACATTATTTACAGTAATTTCAACATTTAGTTGATTTTTTCTATTTCATTTGTTCTTCCATAAAACCATAGTATCAAATTTACTCCAAAATACGCATTTTACATTTTGTGTTGTAATTTTACAACACCTGCCAATAATTTTTCAAGAACTTCCAAAATAGTATAAAATATAAAACAGGATATATTTCTAGAAGATTAGTTTTTGGGAAAGAAATTTTCTGGCTATTTTCTTCGCATTTCTATTGAAACAAGCTTTAGGAAGCTGGAATTAATTATATCAAATAAGCGTATGAATGTTTTCATATACTGTCATCATGACATGATCAAATTTAACTTATTCGCGACAAAATCTCGTAATTTTATGAAAGAATTGAATGCGTCGTCTTGTAAATTTATCCAGAACGGTGCTGATGAGGCGATAAGACAAGTGTCTTATTCCGAAACTTCTAAGTCCGCCATCGAGAATGATGCCGCAACTCTTTAGTATATTAAATAGTGTGGCATTTCTTCCAGTTTGTATATGAGGGTAATTGCATGGTCTCTAAACATCTTCGAAGTTTCCCACCCCTTTCAACTCAACTCAAAACCAGAAATACATCTCGAGTTAAAATTTTGGCGGAGTCTCCCGTCCATGAATTGAAAAACTGGCGAAGGCGCCGATATCAAATTATAGCCCGAGTTTTTTAACATTCGTATGGCAGCAGAAATCTTTCAACTCACATAGGTTGCGCATTTGATCACATGAAACTAACAATGGCAATTCAACTGAAACAACTAGGGACATGAGGGAGAAAATGAAGCTGGTACAGCAATAAACGTTCAGAAATTATTGAAGAATTTGGCGAAGGTAGAATATTTAATTTTTATTTACTTTAAAGAGAGGAGAGATTTAAAATAATGTGTTTTATCATATTTTTAAAGTTCAATTATATTATTAGAAAATCAGGAACTAAATGTACTAATTCCGCAAGAGCTTAATGACGATTAAGTGTAGACTTGCAATGTTTATTGTATAATACTTATCCAATAGTTATGAAGTAACAAATTGCTATAACTTTCTTGCATCTTGCCAGTTTTATCAAAGGAAAACGATATATTTTGTATTTCTCTGTTTATTTTATGAGAAATGTGGTATTTATCTTGCTATTTACGCAATAATTATCAAAAATTGTAAGTAAAAGTGATGAGGAAGTTCACATCATTTTAACCTCAAAAGTTTTTCAACAATGGAAAAAAGAAGAAGCTTTGTTGCTGGTCCATTTGATACAACTACTTTCAAATAAGTTATGAACACTGAATAATACTAGTATCTCTTTCAACACAACGTAATATTCGAATTTGACACTGAACTTTTTTGAGAATTTACGTCCATTTCCAATGAACCAACTATAAAGCTATAAGTACTTGATTTCTGAAAACAAAACACTGTTTTAACATTATCAGTATTGTTAGATTTGATGCATTACGACAATAGGAAAACGAGGTTCGATTATTGTTTACTGATTTTCTGTTACTGTTCCTTCGAGGCATAAACAATACATATAATCATACTTCCTACAGCAATAAATCATATAGTGCACTACCTAAATTATCTAGTTGCTAATGATGTAGAAAAGAATTACCCAGTTGTTTCGTTTTCTAAATTGAATAATCTCTAATAGCGACATCAGATTTCTCCGGAGATATTTGAAAGTAGTTCATTATGAAAGTGCACTAGATCTAAATATATATTTTCGATTACTGAAGTACTTGCAAAAAGTTTGCGATTGTCATCGGCATCAAGAGCATCAGTAGTGACTGTCTTAATTGAAATGGGGATAATGAGTGAAAATTGACCTGTTGAACTGTAAATCCTTGAATTTGTTTCCATTTATAGTTACGAAATAAATTTAATATGCACGAAAATTACTTGAGAAATTGTTTTCTTATGCATTATATTTTTCAATACAGGTTAATTATATTATTAAAGAATATTTTTTCAAGTTCGTTATCATTTTTTCCACCAGACAACACAAACACAATGAACAAATATGATGTGAAACATTGTAAATTTATGTTTTTCATGAAAATTTCCTTTCTACGAAAACAAGATGAATAAAGAACATTGTCTTCTTTAGCATCAACTTTTCTATAAAAAAAATAACGTACCTTCTAATACAAAACTTTCCCAACATAGAATGTTACTTTTTTTGACAGGCAGAAAATGAAATAACAAATATGTGGGAGACAATGTCTTAATGTTCTCAACGACAATATCTCACACAAAAATGTTCAACACAAATACTTTTTTGATTGTTTTTATAGGTATCAACTTTTTAAGGATTTTTTTAAAGAAACCACAGTTTTTTAAATTGTTGACGTGTCAAAGTAGGTTAAAAAATATATTGGGTATTATAAAACTTTAGTAGTGTTTCTTCTTGATTTCTTTTACGAAAAATTCAGTAAAATACTGTATTTCACAATTTTTTTGTGAAGTTTTTTATATTTTCCAAAATGAATTACAATACGAAAATTTCTTTGTCATATAATTTACAAAATAAAATAAATCAGTATTTATAGGAGAAAATTCTTTTAACGTCTCAATTTCTCTGACAAAAAAACATTATTTCAATGTTTAAAAAGACAATACATTTTTTCTCCTATTAAAATCCATGATTTTATGACGGTTTCATATTCATATATATATTTCAGTATTCAAGTATCTGAACAGTGTTTCTTTGTGTTTTCTTTTACAAAAAATTCAGTAAAATACTTTATTTCACAAGTTTTTTGAGAAGTTTTTTATATTTCCCAAAATGAATTATTAAAGATATTTCTTTGTCATATAATTTACAAAATGAAATAAATCAGTACTTATAAGAGAAACTTCTTTCTACGTCTCAATTTCTCTGACAAAAAAAATTATTTCAATGTTTTAAAAAACATAAACTTCATCTCCTATTGAAATCAATAATTCTATGACGGTTCCATTTTTTAGAACGTGAAAGAAAGGTGCTTTTTGATCTTTTCGAAGTTTTTAGAATATGAACAGTATAATATAAGTATTTCAATATTAACTGTTGCACCTTTTTTATTTTTTCTTACCAAAAAACCAGTGATTTCAGAATGTTTATATTTTTCGGAAAACAGCATTTCCTCATCATTTTAATGATAATTTGTGTTATAAAAATACGTAATTAGAATGTGGAGATAACACTGTTTCTTTAGTTTTTCAATGATATTATTTCTAATTCCTAATTCCTAAACCAACAAAAATTATTACTTTCTTTGACAAGCAATTTACAAAATTCAATTTGTGAAATCTTTTCTTACGATAAATCAGTGGTTTAGAACAGTTCATTTCTAAAGTTTCCTGATATTTTCCTATGCAAAATGCGTTATACATACATACAAATTGGGCATGCAAATGGACCAGCGACATAACTAGAACCCTACACTTAACCACATTGGAAAACAGGCGGATTAAGGCTGACTAATATTTCTATTTAAATTTTCATCATGAAAATTGATTGCCAAGAGCTTCTATCTATGGTTGGCCTAAGAGTCAAGCAAAGAGAACCAATTATGGATTTAATATGTAGTCCAATGCCAGGAATGTTGAGGGACGCCAATGCATTAGAACTTCTTGGAGGTCTTCAAAAAGTCTGCAGTCAATTATGTATTTAGTCTAAAGATTTATACCTGGTATGTTTGTTAGTTATCAGTGCTGGTGTTGGTTTTAACAGTTTTATTGTTGCTGTTATTGTTAAGTTGCTTTTTGTTTTATATATTTCAATATTCGTACGAATTTTTCAACTGTTCTGGATTGAAGTATATTTTCATACATGCATACTTTACAATGTTGTAACCCAAGGTTTTCCCGTTCATACCGAATGAATAAATGAATAAGAGTGTACTTACCCAGGAGGTACGCTTTGTCGGTATCCTGTTTGGTAGTTCTGCTGCACCTTGTTGATACCGCTTCCGAAATTGGGGTTGCCTGGCGGAGTCGGGCCACCCGTGTAACCACCCCCGTGGGGGCCCGACTGCGTGGACGTGGTGACTCCCCACACGGTGGTCACGACTGACAACTGCTGCTGGGCAGCTGCGCCCCCTGGCGTCCAGTCCCTGAAAAACGACTCCACGGTTACTTTGGATCCTCGTCCACGTGTTGGATATTAGTTATAATGCACTTCTTGGAGGAAAGGGACGTGCAACTCTCAAATGAGGTAATTATCCGGCTCGTGTATTAAAAAAAAAGAGTATTTTTGTTCATTGATCATGAATCTGAAATCTTCTGAGATAAGGCCATCCTGAAGTTAAAAACCAGCTCTTTTACTTCTGATAATGAAAACTCGCCACTTTGTTTTATTTCACACAAGAAGTGAGAATTTTTTTCTCAAAATTCCAACTAACTACATGATAGTTGCTCAGAAAAATAAATAATTTTGAAAGGACTTTTCCATTAGTTATGTTGGCCAGTGTATATAAGCATGGAAAAGATAAAAAATTTCGTCTCCAAAATGTCCTTTCCAAAGTATAATTTGTTAATACACTTTTTTGAATTGTCGACGACACAAAATACCACAAAAGAAGGTGGCATTTATTATTTTTAATTCAACAGAATACATCAACAAGTTGTATTTGTTTTTCTGAAAGCGCCGATTTTGATATGTTACGGTGTGTATTATTGTTTCATACCAGATTTTATTGTTCTGACATGTTAGTGCAATATAAATTGAACAATGTGTGAGCCATAACCTACAAATAAATTTCTGTAACGAATAGTTGAACGATTGGGTATATAACCAATGCAATTTCTGATAGTTCTATCAAGTACAATGTGCCAACTCGTGTTGGAAATATATCCTAATCATATTCATCAAAGTGAATTAAAAAAAATTTTTTTTTAGAGGTTAAAATAGGTAACATTTACGCAATTTGGCAACAAGCTTAACACTTTTGAACTTTGACATCTTGTGCTGTTGCTAACAAATGATAACAAAAAACTCTAGTGCAGTGAAAATGTCAGTTAAATAGAATATCGTTCCAAAAAAAGTTAATTTGGTTAAAAACAAAGTCGTTTAGTGAAAACATACAAGATGAAAAAAACCCGCATAAAACGATAGTGTTAAAAATGTTCTATTTTATATGTTTCAATACCAGAATTAAGTTCGTGGAATAAATGCTTTTTTTTTAAATTTTGATTTTTAAATGGCAATATCTCTTAAAGTAGACGGGAGCGCCATGTTTAAACTTCAGATTCAGATTCATGATTATCGGTCTAAAATACGTAGTGAAGTCAAATAAAAATTTAAAAAAAACGCGAAGTTTTTGTCCGAATAATTACCCAAAAATAATTTGGGGATGATATAGAAGAGAGTTTGGATCCAGTAAAATTGTTGGGGGGTGTCCAGCGGGTATGGGATTCACTAACAACACTGTGTTCGTTTATCAGTCACTTTCAGGTCTTGTTTGTCAACACTGTATAAAATGTTTTTATCGCGAAAGAATCCATTGGGTCTGTCTAGAAAAACAGTTCCAAGTTATCTTGTTTACACTTTTTTGTTTCTAGTCCACCATTTACAGTTCTTTCATTTCAAAAAAAGTTATAAGCACCAAATAAAAATTATTTTCTCACACAAGAATAGTGAAAAAATATTCTCAAATCATTGATATTGCCACCTTGATTGACGAAACATGAATCGACAATAGTGGTTGCTAGTTTTGACGTGCGAAAATAACTTAGTAACAAGTTTTTTTGTTATATTTTTGATTTATCCACCAAAACTGAGGCACCATAATTTTTCAATAAAAATTCCAAGTTTTTCAAAAGCACAAATTCACTACTTGTCCGAAAGTCAATTATAGGCTGAAGCACTTTCGATTATGGGATAAACAATATTCCATAATCGGTAGTCACTCAGTTTTTTCAAAAATACACTTTTATAGTCACTGTTCGGTAAATTCCAGTTCGTCACATATTTTCACTTTATCCAAATCCGCAAATATCCTTATCAGAACAATATCTTCGTCCTCTGAATACAATTTTTGCGGGTACACAATGCACACTCAACAATCCAATATCCGAAAAGTGGAGCTCACTACAACAAAATCACTGACTTTCAAAAAAATCCGTACCTAAAAAGTCACTTCACCACCAGTCTTTCCCATTCAACGACCCCCTCAACATTTTCACTGGATCAGCAACTTTCAAAAAATCCGCCGTAACCTGAAAAAAATCCGTACCTGTAGGAAGTATATCCCAGCATTTGTGGGTCAACATAAAGAAAATCGATTCACTTTGACACGATATTTAACATAACAACGCTTACTAGACTGAGACTTAGAAAAGTCTGTAAGAGAGACACACACTTGTGTTAGCTGTCGACGCGCTCGATAGCGTATGATGCTCAGTCGGTACGCGACGTTCAACTGTCTGCCTGTGGGAGAAACAACGGCACGTAGTCTTGCGTGGTGGGGTTCAGGGGAAGTTTGACCCGAGTGAGGCTCAGTCTCTCCTCCATTCCGTGCGGCCACAATATCGGTTATGGCCGGCGACGTTGCCAGTTTGCCAAACCGGCCCGATACCGTGGGTGGGTTGATACGCAGTGAGAAACTTCGACTCATTTTGCAGTGGTGGGTTCAGCGGGCGGATTAGGACACCTGCATTTATTTTGACAACTCCTGGTAGAAAATAGTTGATATGTTTTTTTTTGTAGTGTTATTAGAGAATCATGAGAGAAACGTGTATGAATACTTTTAATACCGTTTTGAAATATAAACTTATTCTCACAGACGGTATTGTTCTGAAATTAAGACATAAGCAAATTAATGATCATGATTTTTCTCCACTACACAGCAATATTCAAAATATGTAAGATCTTTGGCAGTTAATAGGTGACTTTCTTTATTATTCACAAGTTGATTATCTCCTTCAAATTCCATGAACTTCTGTAGGCGAAATGTATTTCAAAATGGTGCATATTTTTGACTGATAGCCCCAAGAAAGGAGTGGCCTGAATTCAGGGATTATAATTAACGAAGTAAATATAATCAAAAACCATTCATTCAGTTTCTTAAAAGTCATTGTTTACCTAATTGTAACCTCAGGGTCAAGGAATGAAAAGGTTATTGAACAAGTCCAATATATACAATTATTGACTTATTTGAAACCTGATGTATTACTACGAGGATATTTGACTGTTGACTAACATGTCCAATTTGAACATATATTCATAATCAATTGGATTTATTGTTAACTATTTTTATATATCATGGTGAATTATTTTTGAAAATCTGAAGGTTGAGATAGTGCGTATTCATATAATAACACCTCTCTGTCTAACTTTTCAGATAATGTATCTCATAATAAGGATAATAATAATAATAATAAAGTCGTCAGGAGTTCGGATCCCCTCCTCTGCATGGTCCGTGACCATGAGAGAGCAGGTATTGGAGCATTTCTCCTTAGGGAAGCTGCCCGAGCAGCTGATGAACTCGGTATAGTTTTCGACTCTGAACGAGGTGACCACAACTCTGTCACCGAGTTGGAACCCGTTCAG
>WOGP01008561.1:0-11157 GCA_015342065.1 Leptinotarsa undecemlineata
CTAACGATCCTTCAACTAGTACTTCCATTTCCGTAGTATTGATGTTTTGTACTATTGCGATGTCGAGTATATCTGGAACTTGGTCTTTCCGTGTATAGTATATTGGGGCTTCTGAAACAACTATCGCGATGTTCTCAAATTCTTGTAGCAACCTGGCTAGGTCTCTGCTTTTTTGGTTTGCATTTCTGTTGGTATATCCTGCGGAGGCAGGTATACCGACGAAATCTTCAGCTGTTCGTAGCGTTTCAGTTTCACTCTAACCGCTACTGCCTCTCTGAATTATAGTTCCGGGTTTCTGTCTTCACGTTGCGCTAGTTTCGTTTTTACTAGTAGACCCGCGCCCCCTGCGGTGTCCCCTAGCCTGTCCTATATTGTGTATCCTGGGATGCGGAAATTCTTATTACTTCGTAGCCTTGTCTCCTGTATTGCCATGTCGTCTATGCTTAGTCTATGATAGCAGTTCTATGAGCTCGTTTCTCCATTTTGTGTCACTGTTGATGTTCCACGATCCTATTTTTTAGTAATTCCGGAATCCGTGCTGGCATTAACAATTTCCAGATGCATGTAGGTGTTAATACTGCTTGCGCGATCCTCTGTTGCTCGGTTGAAAGTTTTCCTAATACATTTCAGAGGTTCGAGCCCCGGTTTTATTCCATCGGCGGTAGGCGTGGCTTCGTTTCTATCGCTTAAGTTAATTCCCTCTACGCCGATGACACGGCTCTCCTCTCATCTTCCATGGGTCGGAAGCTCGGGATCGTATATATGCAACGTGCATTGGAAAACCTCGAATTCGACCTCGAGTGGAAGATCCGAGTGAACCCCGAAAAGACTCAGGCGATAACCATGGGAAGAACGACATCTTCTCCGGCTATGAAGGTGAGAATCTCTGGAAATGAGATTGACTGGCAAGCGCGGGTAAAGTACTTCGGTCTTCCAATAGATCGTAGGCTCACCTGAAACCCACATTTTATGAGCGTGAAGGCAAAGATCGAGGGTCGGGTGGCAAGCCTGTACTCGCTGATAAACAGAAAATCCAAACTAAGCCTAAAAACAAAATTACGATCTACAACACGATGTTCAAGCCTGTCATCATGTACGCTTCTGGGGTCAAGCGGTTCCGTCCAACATCTCCATCTTGGAGAGTCTACAAAATAAGTTAATTAGGATGATTGTAAATGCTCCTTGGATCGAGCGGAATGAAGCCATCCGCAGAAACTTGCAGCTGCCTTCCATTCGGCAGTACATTCAGTCGAGGAATCGGCGAGTTCTAGATTCTGCCGAAACTCACGAGAATCCATTAGTCTGGAAAGCTATAGATTATGCTGTAGACGACCCGTCACGATATAGTAGGCTCCGACACTCTATCGAATGAGGCCCCTACGTCCTTCGTTAAAAGATGAATAATATCTCCATCCATCCCACCCCAGCCAGGTATGGGTACACCGCGAAGGGCGGCACTGATGTCTGAGGACATTCATGCCGTCAACATTGATCAGTTATGACCCATTCAACCCCCTGACGAAAACCAGTTTAAAGAGTAGGGGAGCAAGGCTCCAGCCTGAACGAAATCAAGATGACTATCGACTATCGACACTTGAGTTAATTATTCTGATTACTTCATAGTTTGGTGCAGTCAGCCAGATCTTATTTATGTTGTTTCTCATTCATTTCGTGAATTCGTCTTTTTGTTTTCAAGTTTCAATTGCTTTAACAAATAATCATGAATAGTATTTCTGTAGAACACTTAGATCTCACGCGATAACGTAAGTGCCTCCTTGAGTTTATATTAGGCTACACCTTTTTTTGTCAATATGCCCGAAGCGACAATCTCTCTTGTTTTCGAATAGCCGGATACTTACAGTTCTTTTCGTGGTTTTATCGAAAGCTACAATAGTCCGATACCGTAGAACCAAAAAAAAGTACTCATTGATCGTCTGTTGAATATCACCATTTTTGTCAAATTCAACTTTTATCTACCCATTGAATAAACGTGTATCAACAAAGCTAATTTAGAATCTGTTACGCGATTACTTGAATGACCTTTCGATCAACTTTTTTTGTTTCATGACATGTTCAGATCCACTGAAAAGGCCCGATCATGATAAAACTGATGCAAGTAATAAATCAGAGGGAGAAGACGATTCTCAGACAGGTGTAATTAAACCAAAAGCTACCTTGGGAAAGACTCCAAATCATTTAACTTTAAGGTAAGTCAAGAACCATCATGGTTATGGATAATCATCAAAATACGATTTTAGAAGTGCACTTAGAAAAATACATGTATTCATAGTCATATATAGCTGCATCTGAAAGTTATTTTTCAATATCGATCGGTACTAGACTATGATATGATAGACTTAGTACATGTCTAATAAAATGTTAAGTATTACAAAAAATCAGATATTGCCTTACAGGAATAGTGAAAGTTATTCCAGTAATGTTAAAAATCCAACACTCTCAGTGATTTTTTGTTAATGTTTTGCAATTCATTCAGGTTATAACCAAAACCTCACAGTCAGGTTTGGAACTGATATCTCTACCTGGTGAAAAAAATTACGAATTGAGCTGTATTTGCACTTTATACTTATAGGGCAAAATAAGTACGGCATCCCCAAAAATATTATCATTCAATATTATTTTATTCTGTTTCAATATGCTTTCGATAATAATTATCATTTTGTAGTTAGCATTTCCATTTTGTTTCTCACGTTTTAACAAACTTTTTCGATTTTTAAATCGATAATAAAATGTAAATGTCGATCTCTTTTTAATTTGGAAATCATCGATTATACTTTTACTTAAATGCAAAGTGTCTGAATGCTTTATTCAGTTATAAAAAACATTTATTTGTTTCTAACACAAAATAACAGTAAACACTTTTATCATTACCGTAACCCTGATTATCATTTGAAGTAAAGAAAAACGTTTTACTGAATATATGCGTTTTGAATTATTACTGCTTATATTTTTATCTCCAAAAGTCATTGAAATCGTTCTTCACTCGACAACCATTGAAGAGTAGAGCGACCAAGACATTTTTTCTTTTCTTTGGAAATTCAAGTGCCTTTCTGGCAATTATTGAAACTACTACGTTTCTACTGAAACAAAAAGTTTCAGTAATTTCTTCGAAGCTGAGTTACCGATGTTTATATTTTTCCTTATTATCCTGTTCTCACTTCTAAATGAAAACGTCACCCTATTTGTTTTTTTACTTACATATGAGGAATACTTCTTATACTGAAAATTTGTAGTAGATTGTAATTACACATGAACAACAAAATAATCATTAAATCAAATGAGGTGTGGAACAGCTCGTTCATTCAGACATATTCAATCTCAGTTGGTACTAAAAATTGAAAATTTCAAACTATACTCTTCCAGATAAATAGACTGTTTAATGTTTTTACTTCATAAACAGTATGGTTCTATCGCGTTGTTATATTTTTCAACAAAAAATAACGTAATCAATATAAGCTGCTTTTAACAAATACAAATATATATTTTTAAAAATGAGAAATAAAACTAAATCCTATAAAGACATTTTCAAACAAATACAGTTTGTATTTATTTGAAAATGTCCCCATAGGACGAAACTCCAGTAACGTTAATTACAAATGCAAGTGGTATAAAAACATAGAAAGTTTTATTTCTCATTTTTCATGATGATCTCCTAGTACTTTAACGGCTACATTCAAAAATTTATACGCAAAAAGATTCAAAGAAAAAAGCATTCCTTTTCTTCTTTAGATGAAGCATGGAAATTTTGATTTACTCGACTTTACTAGACTTTACTTCTGTATAAATAGTAGTTGGAAATATTACTACTTGTTTCATTTCGCAAATTGTTTGTTACATGAATATATGTAGCTTGGAACTCAATTTATATTGAAATATGAATCTTTTCAATATCACACTTGTTTTCAATCAATATTTGAGTTTATTCAAATTCAATGAGGCAATACATTATCAAAAAAATATCTTCACATATTGAACTCATTCGTAGAAATGAAATGATATAACCTCAACCTAAAACTGATTATCCCCAGTTCATAAAAGATCTCAACGAAATATCGCTTGAACTATTCAATCTTGAGTGAGTGAAAGTGTACCCATAAAAATTGAAAATATGGATCGATCAAGCTAATTACTGAATTTCCTCACTGTTGGTACTAAAACAGAAATTTTCTCAGTGTTATTTTAAAAACAGATTGTTAAAATCATATGAATTTCAGTACCACCTCAACTCTATCTGCTGGTAGTACCGGTAGTCAAGCAAGACTTATACAATCCTCCCATGCTCCAGAAACATTTCAACCGATGCACGTAGAAGAACTAGGTAAGAACAATACCAAAACCATAATGGCGGAAGTTCACAGTTCGGTTAGTGAATTATCTCTAAAAGAAACAATTACCAACAGAAAAGATAATAATAGAAATAGTGGTGCCATTAAAAGAGACTACAGTCCTAATAATTCACGTAAATCCACCCCTAATCACTCCAGAAGATCCAGTCCTAACCATTCAAGGCGATCCAGTCCTAATAAAACCGCTAAGCGTTCCGAAAGTATCAGTCCAAGAGATTCCAGAAAGTCTAGTCCCAAGACTCCTAGAAAATTTAGGGACACTAATCCTAAGCCTAACGAAAATGCCGGTAAATGTCCTAGAAAAATTAAGTCATCCCTCAAGCAACCTACGAAGTCTCTGAGCATAGAAACTCCAACGTGTGTAGAATGTTATTTCTCCGGGAAAACGGAACAACCCGGATAGCATAAGCATAATTACTTTAGTCGTAGAAGAAGCAACAGCTTCGTTTTAACTCGTTTCAGCGGCGACAGTAGTGACGAAATAAAGTGTTGAAGACTTATTAGATAGTAAATGACGTTCTGAATGCTGCCACTCCCAGGTTTACTTAGTCTTATGATTTTTTTCTAATTTACCGTAGCACCCCCGCTTTGCTGTAGTTCACTTAGTGATGCCTAATGTCTGTTGGACTTCGATCGACCCTATTTATATTTAGATTTTTCAAGGTACTTTGCTTCACACCCTCAGTTAGTTTCACGAAGTAACATCATAAATATTGGTAATAATTTGAACAAATATAACAATAACACATGAACACATTTTAATGGAAACCAGATTTTGCGGAAATTTGAGTTGAGAAAGAAATTATGATGGTATATGACTTTATGATAGAAAATCTTCTTGATAAAGATAAAAGTATCTTCAGCTCATCAGAGGGTATTATACTTATCTAAACAGGGATACAGGAGATTATTGAACTCACAAAGATTCAGGATTTTATTTGAATAATGAACTATAGCAGGTGATAAGTAGGGACGAAATATATTGAAAGGTTTCAGACTATTTTTGATTAATAGTGCGTTACGCGAAATGATCTAGCAAGGTGATAGGCATTCAAATAATACTTGAAGTTTTAGTTGTAATGTTTATTGTATTTAAAATGAAATAAAGTAAAGTTTGATTATTCAGTGTAGTCAAATATTGGTCAACCCACGGGTAAAAACGTAACAATATCATCATTAGAGCTAACAGAAAATCAGTTGTCTCCTCATGCAGAAATCAACAATCCAAAGAATAAAAATATAGAAGGAATAATGATAAGTATATCAATATAATATTTATAGTAGAAAATAAATTACCAATATAGAAAATAATAGAAGAAAGTTCTAATTTTATTTCAAATAACAATCTATTGAATATATAAAATATTGGTGATATAATAATAGTTTCAAACAGAAAATATATTTCAAATTTTATTTTAGTGAAATTTTTTAATTATATTCAATTTCATCAATCAGTTGATTGTTAAAAAGTTCAAAACCAATCAATTGATTGTTAAATATGGTATAACCATGGTATACTTATGTACAAAAGTTATTGAAAAGTCATTTATAAAATATAAATAGTCCTCATGACAAATATTGAAAAAGAATAGGAATATGATAGTCTAATCGCATTATTCAATAACTCAAAGACAAAAATCACATGAGAAAATCTGTAACTATATTTCTAATGAATCCAATTAAAGTTAAAAATAGAAAAAAAAAATTTAAGTTTCTTTCGAAAGAAATCGATTAATGTATTACATTTCGGCAAGATGATGTGAAACTTTGACACTTTGAATTAGGAGTGTATTGCTTTTGGTGAAAAATATTCTGTACACCAGAACACTTTTCTTATTGCTTTTATGGGTTCATCACCTTCCATAATCTGAAAAATAAGCAAAGCAGTAGAGAATATACTGAAGTGTGATAAAGGGCAAACTAAAGAGTTCACCCCGGACAGTTACTGCGAAATGTTCGCCATCTGAAGAAAGCTAAATAAAGAAATTTCCTTTCTTCCAATAATGTTTTCATTTATAGATAATTTGTGAATACGACAAATTCTGTTTAAAAAATCAGTTTTTCCGTCAACCAGCTGCCGCACAGAAATCGAAACTTGTGCGAGTTAAGGACTAACTAGGTCTTATCTTTTAACATGTGATTCCTAACACGGGTTGGACGTGGAAGTCGATTCGATTGTTCTGCCTGGGACTTATACCACCGAGCAACACGGCGGTTGAGCGAGTGAACAAAGCACCAACGTCGAACCGACCGACTACCGACTGACTAATTGGACTCTTCAGTGGTTTCAAGTATAATCAGTTTTTTCGTGCGTGTATCGCTAATCAAGTTAGCCTTATCAGGATATAAATAATTAAAATTTCTAACAACCAAATTACATTCTCTTCTGTAGGAGGGTCATTGAATGACTTCTTGCTAATTATTATATTAGAGATATGTATTGCAACACGATTTCTAATTGTTGTAATCTGAGACAAATCTAATAACTAACAGTTAATTGAAAAAGGTGTCTGAAATAATAATAAATACACCTCCTAGAATTATTGGAAGTAAAAAATACCCCCAAGAAGTGTAAAGAACCTGATCACATTAACTTTGGGCAGATGTTTGATAACCTAAAGTTTCTACCGAATATTCGTATTTAAGATACACGATTCAGAACCACCATGGATATTCGAACACAATAGTTTATTAGGTATTAGGTCAAGCTACCTTCCGTTAACCATTTGACAAAATATTTTCCTGGAAACACTTGGTAACTAGAAACAATATGGTAACTTGAATTGTTTTTGATATCTTTTTTATCAAATAGTAGCTATCTCTCTACGAGTATTCCACGAAAATATTCGCAATACTTAGATGACAAAAAGGAAAGTCGAGGGTCTTGACACGGAAAAGAAAGTCTTACCAAAGACCCTTCTGAATGATAACTGCACCTGTTGATTACGTTTTTTTCAAGGGCAAAACACAAGCACTACAGAAAAATCCTTAAGAGGCCTTAAGAGCGGTGCCTGTGCGAAAATAGCGATTCACATAGAATTTGAATTGTGGATTGATTTGAATCGCTGGAGATTAAATCCATTTGGAAAAATGTTCTCAGGAAGTGTATTCGACATGAACTCCATATGGAAGAGTTGTACTGAGTTGTTCGAGGTGTACTGAGCAGCCACAGTATGTCACTAATTTCTTGTGCCAAGTCACTTGAACACTTTCCATAAAAGTATTTATAGAAGAGAGACAAATTTCCAACCTTCCTTCGATATTCCAGACTATCAAGATTGCAGGTGATGTTCGCGTCTCTAATCAGGCGGGTGGCTCTTTTCTGGATAGAATCCAGCAGCTTTAGGGTATGCTGGGGGCGGAGCTTGCTATATGAGAACAATACTCCAAAGAAGGGCTGATCTGAGTTTCATAAAGCATCAAAAGTTGCTGTGGTGTGTACAGTTTCTGGTTCTAAACAGTGTTTCAAGCTTTTGAGAAACAGTCTTCGTCATTCCAGCTACATGATTGTGCCAAGACAAATTAGTGTCCATTTTAACCCCCCAATAAACTTATCGAAGCGGAAAGCGGAATTGTCTGTCCTGAAATTATTATATCCAGTTCGGAGACATTTATCTTTTTGGAGAAAACCGATGCCTGGGTTTTTGTGGCATTGAATTGAACCTGGTTACCCCAATTCGAAATCACTTCTGGATCCTAATCAAGATATTATCCAACCTCCTGCTGCCGGTAAAGATGTGCATCCGCAACCGATGTCTAGGAATTCAAATTGAATGACGAGACAACTGTGCTGTCATCAGCAAAGCAATATATTTGTTCTTGGTTTTTTCCAGTTTGTGGTTGATAAACAATAAAAAGAGGATGGGAGACAATATGCTCAACAATTATTACAATGTTATCGGCAAGCACAATTCTGAAATTCTACACGTCTTATTTTGTCACATGTTCCCTTATCGCTTCATTTAATACTTCCATAATAGGGAGCTGAGTAGTTCTATTAAAGTTGTCGCAGATGTAAGTGATCGATGTTTTCTGTTTTGTTCTTACTTAATTTTGTGTCTCCTTTCAAAAGCTATGTGAACCTATAGATAATGTTATTGGCATGCCCTACCTTTGTCATCTCATTTGAGCGAAAGTTTTTTTTTCATCCACAAAGCTGGAAAGAAACTATTCTTCTTGCTTTGAACGGGTCTCTTCTTCACTCTACTATGTCAACCGGAGTACATACTTTACGGTATGTGGATCCGGTTGAACTCTTAATGAAACTTACCATTCATTGAACTCAGTTGGTACCTAAATGAAACTGAGATTGCACGTAAGAAGATGGGGCTCTCGTCGAATCTAGTTTCCTTCGACATTGGTTTTCGCTTATCTGGAAATATTTAATTTCGAAGAATCATTCAAGGACAAACATTGAAAGATGATGTGTATAAATCAAATCGAGAGAGAAAGAGAGAGAGGGAACTTTGTCTGCTCGCTTATAGACCACATGGTTCTAGGCTGATCCGATCAACAACAAAGTTTGGCGGCTGTGCAATCCTTCACGCAACTTCAACTCAGCTCTCTTGAAAGGTTTAAGTAAACGGCTAAAATTTACACCTCAATAAGAAGTCGTTTGTTTGTCGGAAATACGTCTATAAACGAAATATAACTGACCGTCTTGATGTAATCAATAGTAGACCTGAAACTTCTGAACTGCAGTTACACTGTTATTTGTTTTGGACGTCTTAATGTAACTCAAATCGCCGCAGCCTGGTCGAGTTTGAAACATCTCGAGAGAAACATCTCAGAAAAAAGTGTTTTCTCCATAGACTAACATAATAATAATAATAAAGTATACAAAATCTCCAGCATCTGAAAGAACAAAAGTTGACACATAACTCCTCGGGGTCTGGATTCCCTTACCTTAGGCGCATACAGTGAAACAAATTCAAACTTGAATCTGAAAAAAGCACGCAATCATCTCCTGATGATGGTAACTTGTTTAGCAAAATACTCGCCGAGTGACATTGTTTTGGTTCTAGTGCAGAAAAAGTGTTTTCATCAGATTAATTTTACGTCAGAGTTTCCAATTTTACCTATCAAATTCAAACATGGTTTGCTTGAAATTGGCTTCAGCTGCTTCAGGACGTAAGCTCAATCCTGAGGTAACGTATACTAAGAACATTGTTAATATAATTTTCGGAATTGAATTGAACGATTCAGTATAACTCATCTACATATCAGGTTAGACGATAAAAGGCGGTCAAATACACAATAAAATATTTCTATCAAATATCCATTGCGGTTCTTAATCATAAATTTAATCGGTTACTACTCGATTATTCGAAATATTCGAAAATGTCATACTTTTGGGAGCTTCGGCATCTTGTTATCGTTATCTTGAACACTTTGTTTTTTTTTTAATTTTATCATTTTGTGTCCGTGGACAGTTTTAATAAAATAAGATTGACGAATTATATTTGATTTTACACTTTCACTATTCACCTCTATTGTCTCTGTTACTGTGAAATGTCTGTATGCTTGTGAGAAAAAAAGGTTGTGGGGAAAATTGAATCAAAATTCTTAACGGGTTGAGAAATAATAACACTACAATTCCTTCAAATATCATATCCGAACGCAATATGCTCACTAAATTAACTTGTGAACTCATAGTGTGAAGCGAAAGTACCACTCACGTTAATTTCAAAAACTGATCCAATATTGTTTTTATAGGGTCGCCCATATGGAAGCCAAGAGACAGTAGTATAGAGCCGACCTCTACCACACTCCCGCGCAAGGCCAGAGATCACAATATGGCTGAATTTAGCGCATCGCGTAAGTCACTGATAGAAACCAGCACAGGCCTGGAGATACACAATACGTACAACCAGCAATAAGGCCAAGACAAAGAAAGGCTTACGATATGGCCTTCTTTTCTGATAAAAAAAACTGACTGTTTGTATGATACGGTGTTTGAGTATATAGTGCTGTGGGGAGTTTCCGGGGTTTGAGCGGCTTTGCTAAAACGTATTTTGAAGCCATTTTTAGTTTTGCTGCTCAGATTACATGTGCCCTTATCACGAATATTCACACAAACTATGACAGAATCAGAATCCACCAGTGAATACACTCAAAATAAAAAATAATTTTATGTTACGCCTATAAAAACTATTTAATCATGAAAAGTGGAGAAGCAAGATTGAGATCTTATATTCAGTCATATTTCATTATTTCCCCAAAATTTCAAAGTTACTTGTTCCAAATATGTTACAAATACATATCAGAACATCTTCGTAAGTGAAGTAGAAGGGATGGTTGATTTATTTGTTTGTAGTTCGCTAATTTCAGAGATTTTTTCAACGTATCAGTCGATATTATCAAAAATCGTTAATGGTCTTTCGTTATGAAAGGTGTGTGAATTTTTTATTTCAATACATGTGAAAGCGACAAGTTTGCTGATTCGTGGATGCTACCTTCTTCTTAAATTGCTCGATGTTGCTTTCTGATTTGTGTGGATGATAATACTCAGGCACAAAGTAGACAGTGGTTGGTTTCCTCAAAATGTTGCCTCTAGGTGGTAATTAAAATTCATACTCATATTGTTTTCTGAATATTATTTTTTGAACAGTTGAAATCTTTGAGAACTTCTTATTTATAGATATTTTCTTGTTTTCCGATATGATGCTGCATCTCATTCAAGTGTTTCTCAATCAAAAATAATTTAATACCTATCTGATTTGGAAATGACGCTGTAAAAACAATATTCCAGTTTATAGCGTTTATTTTGTCTATACAGTTTAATTCCGTTAAT
>WOGP01008562.1:0-11157 GCA_015342065.1 Leptinotarsa undecemlineata
TTCCATCCTGAAGATGAAACAATAAAGTTTCGAAACGTCGACAATTTAAAAATTGGTTTTCTTCAACATTTTGACCGAATTCCCGTCAACTTGACAATCAAAAACTCCAGTAATAATCACTCCTAAGGAAGATAACTATTGCATAGTGAAACATATGTTAAGTCTAACTTGAATACACTACGGATTTTCATCAGGTATCGACCAATTTGATCATGATTCAATTATAACCACATTTTAAATTGGTTTCCTAGTTGGTAAAAAACGATGTAAAAGCATTTATATCGAGATATTAGTAAAACCATTACTTGATGAGCGTTGCGACATATCGTCTTCATACAATCCTCTTCTGAATACAGAGTTTTCGTAGATTTATTAATGATGTGGATATTGTGGATAACCTTGTATTCAAATGAAATCTTGAAAAGAAAGACGACATCGTTTGTACTTGAATTCAAAATCAAAACTGTTATCCTGGAATTGATCAATGATCTCTGACTTTGAGACCATCGATTTATTCTTAGTATTTTTAATTTCTGATTAAGAATTTAATTTGTTTTGTAATCAGTATAATCATGCACATTTACTGACCTCCAGTGTTGCGAAAGAGTATTTACAAGTATTCCGTCATTTTATAATTATCGCGATGATTTGTCGATAATGACCTGCTACAAAAGCACTTACTCACATTATGTACTTTAGTCTGGTTCAGTCGATTTTACGCAGTTCTCTGTCTAAATAAATCCAAACAGCAAAACCGCATACTTTGACCCATAATAACTTTATGTTCGGAACGATCTGGCATCGCACTGACTTTGACATTGTTTCAAAAATAGATGATATATTGGCAGGAAATTATTTCCGAGAAGTGATTTGGTTGACTGAATGACAGCTGGAATGACAATTATTTTTGGAAAAATCGGTCACGTTTTCAATACGAATGTATGCCAACAAGAAATGTTTTTGATCTTTCGGAAATGATCTTTAGATCTTTATTTCTTTCGTGAAACACTTTGAAAGAAGCATCCGTATCAAATGTATTTCGTCGGTGAATCTAAAAGAAAATATGGTTCATGTTTGAACGTTGCTTGATCTTTTCTATAATTTCTGAAAATTTCTTTGTTTCGAGATTCCAATACACCTGCAAAGGACTCAATTATCATATAAGATTGGAAAATAAACCAGGTAGGTTTAGAGTGAATGTGTGTATTTGACCTTCCAGAATACAAGCATTTATGTGCTTAGATGTAAACCATACATCCAGAGGAATATTCTACATTACCAACTATTGTGTTTTTTTGGCAGTCATTTTGTAAAATGAATGAATGAATTAATGAAAATTGAATATATGAACTAATTGAATTTATATTCCCAATATAGTAAGGACCTGATCGGCAGTCAGTCGCACTACCTTCGTCAGATAGGAAGCAACGTAAATATGTTGTATGTTGCATTACAGAGAAACGCTTTCTCATCATAGCTGCAAAGTATTGCACCCTTCTGCCAGGTGGAGCTCTCCTGATTTTCTCAGGTAATTTGTAGACATCCAGGCCGAGATGTGCAGCTCTAGAAATATTCTCTATAGCAGTCATAGAACCAGTGGATCTATACTGCAATAATAAGGCATATGTTAACGTACGGAGCCTTTACATGGGAACCGAAAGTTCTACAAGCAAAGACCATCCAAAAATTATATCGAATACAGCGATTGGCTTGTTTAAACATCACAGGAGCCATGATAACAACGCCAACCGCGGTAATGGAATTAATTACTGGTTTGACCCTTCTGGACCTGTACATTGAGGATTATGCGTTAATGGCCATGTTACAATTGCGCACGGCTGGTGTAAACCCTGGGTCAATTGGGGTTAAGCCTTTGGCGAGAAGTGCTTATTGCGCAACATCTGCTGCAGGCAGCGAGTAATGCAATAGAACCCAGGTTTGTGTTTAATGAAGCCTACAAAATACAAATAAAACAGAACACACAGTCAAATGCTACAAATGCAATACGCATATATACAGACGGCTGAAAAACCAAAGAAGGCTCAGGATTAACAGTTTACCCCAGATGACTAAGCCTAAGGAATAAGTGGGGAATGGGAAAAAATATCAGCGTGGTTCAAACAGAACTGGATAGTATCTCAATCGCCACAAAAAAATAACCAGGAAAGGAATTTCTGGCAAAAACAGACAACGTGTTACCTCAGGGCTAGTACTAGAGTGCCAACAAGATTTAGCCAAAGCCTCAGTAGATAATAACATCACCCTGAGGTGGAATAAAGAGCACGACAAGTGTGAAGGTAATCGCCTTGCCGACTCTTTAGCCAAGGAAGCGGCTGGACTAAGAATTGCGGCTGGACTAAGAATTTTAGGATCCAGTGGCACCTACGGCCTGATGACTTCGACAATTGCGGAACTAGTTAAATGTTACACCCATGCTCAATCCAGAAAGAGATGGGGTGGAATCAAAGGAAGCAATCTTGCCAGGATCACCCTGGGCGACCCTGGTAAGCTGGCGCCGAAGAAATATCAGTCGATGACCAGGAAAAACGTACGCTTATCAGTAAGATTTCTGACTGGCCACTATCAACTAAGAATGTGTGAACAGGAAGATGGAACTGTCAGGCATGTCTTATGTGAGTGTCTGGAGTCTTGGCCTACACTTGCCTAAAGGAGATGTCTCCTAGTGACTTGTCCACCTTCCTGGAAAGGACAGGATGGACGATGGGTCTAGGAGGACAACTCCTCGGGAGGATGTACACATATGGCTTAAGTGCTGTGGGCCTACACTCACCCTCCCTACTTTACAGATACAGGGACGGCATTCTGAAGAGATTCCAGTTAATTGGTAGATGTTGAGGTTGCCAGACGATCAAGGTGCAAGATTTCCACCTTAATTGTAGCAGCTACCCTCCCAAATGAGTCATATATACCTGTCGATACATCAGATTCAGCCTTGCGGGGCTTCTGATCTCTAATTTGGGTGAATCATCGTTTGCGGAAGCGTGTTATGACCTACTCAGGTGATTTTTTTTTATTCGAATTATGTTTCTGCTGCTCATGAACTTGCGCGAGGAAGATTCATGAAAGGTCCTATTCTTGGAAGGCTATAAGTCACTCCCATGCTGGGCTACCTAGCCTCTTGTGTTTGTTAACGGGATAGAGAGTGGGAAAATGGAGCTCTTGCTTTCAACCTGATGTTATAGGGAGGACAATTGGGAGTCGTTTCAATGTCCATCTTGTCTGTAGACTCTGGATCGGATTTTTTGGGCATACCTGGAAGTTTTCGAGCATGTGTGTTAGATAATCAACCTCAGTATGTATCCGAATGGATAATATTAGTGGACATGTTCAAACGAGGAAAATCTGAAAATAAGCTCTCCACTGAAACCCTAGATCCAATGTAGGTTCCTGAAACATTCAATTTTGAAATTACGAATGATGTTTATAACAATTCATTTCAGTATAATCTCCTGAAGCCTTCGAGGAATTTTGGTCTATGTAACTCATCATGTGATGACTACCTATAATGTTGATACAAATATTAGTTTTTCCTTGCATACAAATTGAACAAAACCAGGATAATAATCAAAAATGATTATCGAAATACACGGTCTAAGTACTTATTCTAAAACTACTTATAGAACAATAATATAATCTATAATAAATATGTCAAACAAAGTGTTTATTACCCAATATTTAGAGAAACTCGTGAAAAATGCTCCTAGAGTGCAATGGAAAGCATGGTGTGTTTATCAAAGTTCGTTTTGTTGAGATTGGAAAAAAATTATGAGTTCCCCGAGACAGGATGTATGCTACGTATGTAAACATTTAACATTGCCAGATTTTGCGACTTAGAGTTCCATTCACTGAATATGCGTTTCAGCAAAATGTGTTGAAGGATTGAAGGCATTTTTGATCATCTATAATCACCTTGTTTCGAGAAATTTGCTGAAAATCGTAGATATGGAACTGAGGATTCCATGTAAGACTTTCTTTTTAGACTGGTAGTAGTACTAGACCGGGTCATGAATGCCATTTTGAGCATGGATTTGACATTGGTACCCTTTGGGCGAGTTTATTTTTGTTGAGCGACTTTTGGATTTCTGTCGATTCCACAAATGACGTATTCCAACAAGCCAAATAAATAAAAAAAATTGAAAATACAATTGAAAAGTAATGAAAATAAAATGAAATAGGAGACAAATCATTCAAGCAAAATACTTTCCGGTTGAAGACAGAATCAAAACAGCGGCTACCATACCTTCATAATAGGATCATTCCAACAAACTTGTTCACTGTACTATTTTGTGAAGATTATTTGTTGGATGTTTATCATAATCATCTGGACTTAATTTCAATTGTCCATAAATTGCTTGCCTGCTGTGAATCAATGACTCATTCCCATAAGAAATGACGAACTGTCTTTGTCTGTTTTTACAATTTCTGCAAGTTGAGTCTCCGTTATGGTTCCCTATCATGTTCTTCAAATGTGGTCAGTTCTGTAACTCAAGCCGATCTTTGTTTTATAGGAGCTGTTCTTATTTTTTCCCAGACGTTCACTGCATAAAGGTTTTTCCGTATGTGTTCCCAGGTTTATACTCCGATATTTGTTATGCTTTTTATCGACCCATTTTCTGGTTTGGCTCCTTCAAATGATTCTAGTACCTTCACAGCTGGTTCAAGGTCCATAGAAGATGGTGATAATCCATGTCTGACACATTAGTTTTTTTGCTAAGATTTCTGGGTTTCAAAGCAACTAGTAAAGATTTGATATGTTTCACTTTATGCTATTCCAATACTTAGATGTCAGTCTTAGGTTCAACAATGCCCACATTTCCAACAGTTCAGGTTGGCTGACTTACTACGATATCAACAAATCGTATTCTTTTCGACAATTAGTACCTACAGATTGTGCTGGCTAGATTCATTTGCAAAGGTATGCGAATTTTCATTTTAGAGTCGTTACAGAAAGTTCAGGTTTCTATTGGTCTTGTATACAGATTATTATAAAAAGACAATTAGCATAGTTATTAAGATAGTATGTCTGAAATGAAATTGTGTTGTTCTAGACGCATTTCTATTGTCAACATTATTTTTTGAAAATTATACATAAATGAAATCTTATATCTAACATACATGATTTGTTCTCATAGCAGATTGATTAATGATCTGCCTTTTGTTTGAAATAGAGATAGATACATGGATTGCTTTCAGTTTGTAACTTGTGAGAAATTTCTCGATTCTAAAAGAAATCTCTCTTCCTCGCTCTCACTCTTGAAATATTAACTTCAGCCTAAAAATCCAGAGCTTTGTAGAACATACTCGTATATAATACATAAAAACTACCAAAGCATAAATTCCCAAGAGATTGTGCGAAACAGATATAAAATCAGTATCAGTGCAGTGTTTACTCACAGAAAACATGTTTATGTTCAAGTTTCTGCTAAAGCCTATCATCGTGATATTGGTCATATTTTATTTCACCAATAGTAATTGTAATGATCTAATATTTCTAATATACTCTTAATTAAAGCAAGCAATTGAATAAATATTCCATTTCTTTGTTCGCGCAGATCAGGAAATATATTCTCACACAAATGAACCATTACTTTTATTTATTTCCCGAGGTTTTTCGTTGCTGGAATGAAACTTGTTTCACAGTCGACGATCTCACAACTTTATTACTGTAGGCGCCGAGTATGTCGCAAATATTCAAACTCAAATGCAGCGACGTTGTTTCGAAACATATAACAACCATCGTCCATAATGGACGATGATATAACAGTTTGTATTTGCAGGAATTTCCAGGAAAGACGAATTCCCGAAATTCAACTTTCAACCATCAAAGAGAGCATAAAAACTATTGTCAGATACGACCAACAGGAATAGCGTTACAAGGGTGGTTTGAAAAGTGTCCGACCTTATCATGAAGATAGCAGCACTCATAACTAGAAGCTAGTGAATTACATTGTTCATCCGTTGACAGTTACTCATCAAAGTTTCAGCCATTTCAGATGCACAGTTGTTATGTAACAGACGTTTGAGTCTGTTGCTACAGTTTTTATTAGTATTTTCTCATCTGTTGATTTATGAAAACAAGATAAATGGGTATCAGTACAACTTTCACGTTTTTAATGTTTCTATTTGGAGCTTTCAAATAACCAAAACAAAAGAAGAAGAAAAAAGACAAGGAAAAAGATACATAGAAAAGTATCATAACATGACTACTATCAATACATCATTGGTTATAACATTTAATTGAAAATATTTGATATACCTTTTAGTGAAATGGGCTTATAATAATTTTTCTTCAATTCAGATATTATATCAAGGTGTGATTGATTTTCAGATATTGACTTTCATTCATTTTATCCAATAATACATGGTGTCCCAGCCTTAATATCTTCCTTCCAGTAAACAATATGAGGAATCGAAAAAACAGGTCAGCTTTATTGTCAAAAGACTATTTGTAGCCTTCGTGGTTCAACCCCCTAGGAGGAATAAGCTTAGAATTTTAAATGGAAAGGGGGTCAAGTAGTACAGCATTTTGATTGGCGTTCAATTCTGGTTTCAATGGTACCCCCTGAGTTATTATTTTTTAATGAGTGTTTTCCTGTTTAAAATTTGTTTTTCCATCAATCAGTACACCTATACTAAGATGCATGGTTTGACTAGAACTGGTAAAGTTATTAGGTGGTACCGTTCCAATCGTTCGTTAGGGGTAACATCAGCCATTAGCTCCCATTAATTTACATCAAAAAGTAGTCTAATAGTAAAACGTAGATGGTAGTGAAGTTGTGTTCAGTAAATGCTGAATTTTTAATTCTCATCGCAGAATCCGTTATTTATAAAATAGAACCTTCTGATAATGAAGAAGTTAAAAGACGATTATAATAGGGGAGCCCAAGCAGGGATTTCGGGATTTACTAAAGCGCGGCAGATTATTATACAGGAGGATGCCTTGTACCAGGTTAAGTACCTTCACCAAATATGTGGCTCGTATATAAGGCCCGCCCGTGAAGGATAAAGGATCAGATTAGTAAAAAAAATTGACCATCAGAAATTCTCGAGCGCGTCAGATTAAGGTAGGGTGAGTTAATTACATGCTAATAAGTGTATATTCCAGTAATCTGACAGTTTGAGAGTGACGTCATTTCGACATATTCAAATGTAGCTAATTTTTTTTTATTATGAAGGAAATAATTCAAGGATAATCTGATGTTTCCGCAACCCGAAATAACAAAAATTCGTCGATAAAGTTCAATGCGTGCAGTTGTATGATACCTATATATTCCTCTCTGAGCTTCTATTCCTCTTTCACTTTTTCTCCATCTATTACTCTCACTCCGACCCCGCTCTGAATTGTGTTGCCATCACGACATCACAGCTGATCACAGCGACTCGTTCGTGGTGAAAATTAAGATGGTGATTAATTGATCAATTTATTAAATTAAATTTTTTTGAGCATTTTATAAAAATTATTTTCTTATAAATACAAGTATTCATTCTTCCTAAAAAGCACACACTTATTTATTTGAATGCTATTTCCTGAGCTTTTGAATCAATTATGTTCAATGATTTTTTAAAAATGTAAAAAAAAATTTATCAGATTAGGCGAATCCTTCTAGATAATCCTCAGATTAGATAGCACGTCTAGAACATAAAGGTGAACGATATAGATCTCAATCTGGCGCGGTTGAGAATTTTAAAATGGCGAATTTTTCTGCACATTATAATAATGGCCGCGAGTTGGCGGCAGATCGAAATCGTCAGATTATTGAATGAGAGTTTTTTTTTGTTGCACTTAACATCCCCTTAGAAAATCTGACGCGCATCATGCAAACAATCAGATTTAACATACAAATATTATTAAAAATACGTAGGATATTGATGCTATCAATATCTGACGCTCTCGAGTATGTCCACGCAACAGTATTTTTTAAATATTTGAAAATCTATAGCCGCTTCCCCCACCGATGAAAAGGTATATATTATATATAATTCATCTAAGCTTTGCAACTTAATATGTTTCTATGACGCTCGAGTAAATCCCCATTTTGCATCGAGGGCTCCCCTACTATTACAGCAGCATGCCAGTCAATTCCTAGTGAAGTTTTCCGTAATGTTAGAGAAGAGTTCGAAAACAGACTTTATTACTGTTTAGAGCAGAATGGATGACATTGCGAACAATTTATAATATAAGCTCAAGTAGATTTTATGTTTGAAATGCCTTTCGCGCAAATTGAATTTCATTTTGTAAAACGACAATAACTAACAAATAAAAAATCCCACGCGTAATACATTTAACCATTTTATATCAAAATGAGTCAATACAATAATACATATTTCAGAACAGGCAAATTTTAATTACATGTGTAAATTTAGAACGCTATTTTTCGGAGAATTCTCATCAAAAAATAATAAGTCAGGGTACCACTGAAAGCAGAATTGAACGCCACTTGTCCTCCCTTTCCATTTGAAATTTTAAGTGTAACATTTACCCCTCCTAGGAGGTTGAACCACCAGGGCTACAAATTGTCCTTGAAAATGCCCCCCTTGACAATAAAATTTGCCTGTTTTTTCGATTCCTCATATTGTTTACTAGACGGAAAATATTAAGGATAGGAAGTTTTCATATTGACAACCTGTATAAACCAAACCTAGTACAAATGATCTATTCAGGTCCACTCTACGTTCCATATGTTATCCGTATTTGTAATTGAAATGAATATTCAATTGGATTTACTTTTTCAAATCGTCGCTCACATCGATTATCAATTAATAGAGAATAACCCTTTGTATAAATAGGTATGTATTGTATTAGTAGCGACATACTTGTTCTAGTGTGGGAGGACAAGAATTAATCGACCGCTTAAACTGGGTAGGCGAAGAAGGCTGGGATCAAACCTTTTAGTGTCCTAATGCTTATAAACGATGTGAGTTAATCATTTACAGGTTCTCATTCAAGGGAATCAAGTTGTTAGAAGTCATATGTTCAGCAAAGCGATTATAGGATGGTTCGCCCAGACAAAATCGTTTTATGGTCTAGCGCACAATATCATACGAGTATACGGCTGGTCCGATTCGCAAAAACATTTTATTCGCTTTCAGTTTCATTACCGAAATACATCTCTAAATGGTCAATATAATGACATCAGTTAAGTTTATCATCCAAATAGTTAACTATTGAAGTAACACTATTAGTTTCGTTAATTCAGAGTCACATGTACCTGATTTTTAGTTGGATTCATTTTGAACACATATTATTCATAACAAAATATTTCTAGCTTAAGCAAACAAAGCTGATGCCATGCTGGATTCGTATTTCCAGTTTGGTGCAAGCACGCTCTTGGTCTTGTAGTATCTTGCCAATCGGTGGATACGTGATTCCACCAGAATCAAGCGGAACTTGCTGTCCTTGTCCTCTCTGTTCCTTTCCAAATGCTTACGGATGGCCACTGCTTTCTTTATGAGGTAATATAAATCTTCCAGAAGATCGAGGGCCAAAGCCCTAGCTTTCATGAGACGCAATATTTTGTTTCCAGAAACAAATATCACTTGGACGACTCCATAAGAATCCCTAAGAATTACACCAATCTGTGATGGGGTCAATCCCTTTTTACCAAGTTTCAATATACGCCTTTCTGGTGTAACTTTCCACCATTTTGCATCGTGGGCTCCTCTACTATTAATTCAGCAACGTATCAATTTCGCTTATGAAATTCAAAACTCTTGATATACCACCAATGCTCCTCAAGTTACATAATCCACGTAATGAAATCGCCACAAAGTTTAACTGTCGCGAATTTGGGTTAAGAGACTGGCATTTATGTAATTTACGGAGTTACATTCGACAATTTTTTATACTTCACGTTCACGATCAACTGGTTCTTCTCTTTCAAGTGGGCCGATCAGGTCGGCAAAGCCTTCTTGATGAATGAATGGAGCCTCAGGCTGATTCAACTTAGTTTTTTGCTAGTCGTATCGTGAGTTATTAGGTTTTTTATTTTTATTTATTGCAGTGACGTGGTTCAATTTAAGGAATTCATTTCCGTTTTTCTTTTCTTTAACACAAATGTATTTTCTAAAGGAAGTACGAAACTAAACTGAAGAATAACTACACGAAGCACCTCTTCCTTTCATCTGTTTGTAGAAAAATCTAGTGTGACGTTTCTCCATTTAGGATCAGAACATGTCATCTAGTTTTTTGAATGAGAGCATTGAATTTGTCATAGTACATTCATAAAGTGACATCTAAATTCACTATTACCTGCTGAAACAGTGTTATTAAAATTTCCAGATACAGATTGACTTTTCATCTTGATTTACCTTTGAGTAATAATGTCAACACTCGCTTCTTTGAATACACCACCCCATTTTTTTCATTTTTATTAGTTATCTTATTGAGCTGATTTTGAAAATGTGTTACAAGTTGCGCCAAATTGGTGCAGGATGAACAACAAACAGCACAAAAAGTTACAAAGAATAAAAACTGGTCTGGAAGGTCGTGGTGAAATGGTACTGAGACTTCGAGATATAATATTCGTCCTGGAAGTCAACGAACATACCACTGCTGACGCCTGCCGCAATTATAGACGAAACGTAGGCCTACCAGCCCGGATTTTGTTCTTTCTATTTGTGATTCTGGCCGTGAAAGCCTATGTTCCGGTACAAAAGGTGCTTTGAAAACTTGATTAGAAAGTTCAACGATACTGTAATTTTTACAAATAGATGAAGACTGAACGTAATTAAAAATATTGAAAAAATTCATACTAAAATTAAATTGTCCAAAATTTCTTGTAATCATTGGGGAAGGGGTATGAATGGGGGGCCTAAAGATTAGTGTTGTAAAATTTCCAGAAATATATTTTTTGGAAATATTTCCTGAAATATTGGAAATGATTGGAAATATTGGAAACATTGGAAAAAATATAAGGAAATAGAATATTTATTCGTAAAAAACAAAACCCAGAATGCTCATACTTAAACCCAAACAAACCAAAATAATGTCAATCTTCCTCAAAAAAAAACAAAACGAAACACAGAATACCTTATACTTAAATACAAACAGAGAAAAATTATATTAAACTTATTCAAAAAAATCTTATTTTTGATGAAGAAGTTGAGCCAGAGGCATATCTTCATCGCTATCATCAC
>WOGP01008563.1:0-11156 GCA_015342065.1 Leptinotarsa undecemlineata
TTTATTTCGCAAAAATTTAAAACACCAGAAAAAATTATGCCAAAAATGATGCAAAGTTGATACAGTTTTTAAAAACAGATAAATATTTCACTTTCTTTCTACTTTTTGCGAAATAACTTGATACATAAGCATAATTAAAAAACAATATCAATGAAAAGTCAATAATTTATTCTTTACTGAACTTTTCAAACAGTTAAACTTTGATTTACTAATTACAACTGATTCATAATGACATTTCTGAAGATGTCTGCGATCAAATTTTTCCTAAAAAAATATGGTCCAATTATTTGGTTTTGTAATAACCCACACCACATGTAAAATCCTGAACGAAAATACGATATCATTTTCTCCCACACCGTAGAACCAAAATGAAAATCCTTCTCGAATATCGAAATCTCTTACTTTAAGAGAGTGCATGAACTTTGCCTTATAGGGATGGAATTTGTTTTTGTGCAAAATTTGTCTTTCCTTTTTCCGTTTTCAACAATGCTCAAACAAATATTGAGTTGTTCTTCTTCATCATACTTTATTGGATTTATATGGTTTCTTCAAACGATTGTCCACAGAACCAGTTTCTTTGAATGTTTTCAATATCGTTCTCACGGTAACAAAATGAATATTTCTTCCTGGATGTCAGTGATTAAAAATTCAAGCAACATCTCGATATGGCACATTCTTATCACATGAAAAAACGATTTTCACTTTGTCTTGTGCGGATAACATTGTACATAAAACTCATTTGTGAATTATAAATGTACACTGTACTCAAAACAACTCGATTCATTAAACACAATAATTTGACATTACCAAAACTAAAATTTTTTTCCAAAAGCCTACTAAGGAAAAATTTTATTTCGATTTGAAAATCAAGATTTTAAAATCACGAAATGTTATATCATGTTTAGTACAAATCGCTAGAACGAAAGTTTTTTGAATAGTTATGAAACTTTAGGTCAATGTTCAGTTTACAGAAAAGTATGCTACTTCGGGTTAGTTTGTAAGTGAATTATTGTTCAGAAAAATAATTAAACTGAATAAAAATCTATGAAAAAAAGGGAAACGAGAATGAAGAGAAATAGGTTTATTAGATTACTGACATATTAACGTCTATACATTGAAAATCCGAACCAGTTTAACAATGAAATGAAAAAACTAGATGAACTTTGCAACCACAAAGACACATTTCGGGAGATTTATTTATTTCTTTTTCTGGTAACAGGCCAATGGGGTATTTTCTGGGCAAGATACGACATTAAAGTTTCGTATTCATCAAACTTAATGAAATTTGAATCAGGTTTCGTTCGAATAGCTTTTTTGAGTGATTTATCACTTATCAGCGCTTATCACAGCGCTAATGTCTTAGCGAAACATGTGATATATTTTTCAAATAAAGTTTGTGGAGATCAAATCCTGAGGTATACCTATTGAAATTACTATGGATCGTCATCAAGAAACGGCCAAATCAATCAGAAAATTTACAAAAGAACTAACAACAGGACAGTAATAAAAAATTGTTGTCACTGATGATGCTAGTATAATATACTACTGAAGTGTCATTTTATTGCTTTATCACTATTTGTAATAAAGGAGACGCATCCGCATTTGAAAAAAAATATGATTGGCCGTATTGACACCAAACGTTTAATCAGAGATTTAATGATACATCGTTATAGTATATATCGAATACAAAAAAACTTTCCTCTTCCATTTTTTTCATTTGTGAAAAACCAAATACAGCATTTTCAGTTTTCCATGTATAACTCAAAAAAGTCCCTGTATGTTTTCTTTGGCCTTTGTACTGTTTCCACGATAGTTACTTTTTTCCATTTAATCGTCTTCATATCTGTTACGGTTCAGAATATAGCAATATTTCCCCAAGATAAATGAAAGGGCCTAACTATAGCAGAAGTTGTTTGCCAACATTCTATATAAATAAAGTGATTATGCACTTTCTCGTTTCTTTTTCGTTCGTTATTGTTTTAATTAAAAAAATATTTTTAACTTTTTAGTTTGATGTTCTTCTAAATCGTGTTTTTCAGTATTTTAAACTATATTCATTGTAGGATAAGGTTCGTTTGTGTGGTGTGCTATAACACATTCAAATAACGGCATCAACAAAGTAGGTACTTCTGAATTTGTCCTGCTCTGTTACTTGTTAATACTGTTACTTGTTCATTTTCAGATATTGAAATGTGTATTATAATACTGTCATCTTCATTTTCTTCAGGTTGGAAATTTTTTCCCTTACCCTTTCAACTGTCTTTCGTCAGGAGGACGAGTGGTTCATAACTGAAGGTGTTTTTTGGTGACGATATAAAGATCAATGACCTCTATGCCATCCTGTCCTTGTGTACCCCTTCCTGACTGGGGTGTTTTAACAGACGTTGTGGGGCATTCACTTTACCGAGCATCGGGGCCTTCTGTATCGGGAGGGGTCATTTATAGTATAATCTATAATCTACAGCTTCCCTAACTAATGGGTTATCATGAGTTTCCGCTGACTCGAAAACTCTCTGATTCCTCGACTGAATGGACTGCTGTAAAGTTAACCGCTTCAGATCTCTGCGAATAGCTTCATTCCGCACGAACCATGGAGCATTCACCAGCATACAGTTTGTTATGCAATCTTTCGGAAATGGAAATATTTGACGCAGCGGTTTGTCCCCAAACGCCTGAAGCATACATGATGACAGATTTGAACATCGTATTGTGATGTGAAATCTTATTGTTAAGATTGAGGTTCGAGTTTTTAATCAGAGAATAGAGTTTGACTATCCTTCGTTGGATTTTGCTCTTGATATAGTCGATTTGATTTGCCCAGGTAAGTCGGCGGTCTACCCAAAGACCTAGTTATTTGACTCGTGTTTGCCATTCGATCTCCCTGCCTGAGATCGTGACCCTTGTGTCTGGAAAAACGTTACGTCTCCCCAAATCTATCGCCTGAGATTTTTCTGGATTCACCCGGATTTTCCACTCCAGGTATGGCCCGACCCATGGAATAGGCGAGGAGGGCCGTATCATTGGCGTAAAGGAAAACCTTCACGTGATCGAACCTCGGAAGGTCGCTCACGTAAAGGCTGTATAATAGTGGAGAAGCACATCTCCCTGAGGCACTCCAGCTTGGATTTACCTGACAGAACACAGGGTTCCTTCAACTCGGACCTGAAACGTTCTGCCTTTCAGGAAGGACCTAGTGCACCGGAACAGACACCTAGGCAGGTGGAAATCGAGCATTTTGTTCAACAGGTATTTGTGCCAGACTCGGTTGAAGGCCTTCGAAATGTCCAGGAGGACAAGATGGACTGTCTTCCTGTTGTTCAACTCTGAGATGGAATTTTCGACCTGTCTCAGGACCTGCAGTTTGGTGGAGCGTGCCCTCCTGAAGCCGAATTTTTTGTCAGGCAGAACATTTCGGTCTTCAACTTCTTCAGTTAGCATTTGCAGCACAACACGTTGAGCCAAATTAGCCGCTGAGTAAAGCAGACTAATCGGACGATGATTCTGGGGAAACAGCGGGTTCTGGCCCTGTTTCGGAATCATGACAACCACGGCATGCTTCCATCTTCGGGGAAAGTATCTGAGGGTGATTGAGCTGTTAATTATATCCAATAGATATCTGATAAAGTTCTCCGGGAGCTGCTTCAACAACCTATTGTTGATTGAATCAATTCCCGGAGCCTTCCTGAAATATTTTCCATTACGAACTTTCAATTCTTTTCCATATTTTTCCACCTGAAGCTAAGAGTGAAACATCAATACTTTGACTAATTTTTGCGTATCTAATTACAAATGACAAAACCTCCTGCTTTGTGTACCTAGATGAATCACATCTTCAATCAGGCTTTGACTCTTGAAGTGTGTCTGCCGATCCCCAATAGTCATCCATATAGTGTTGTAGTGTTGTTGTGTGATGGCTGTTGCTGCTTCTGGAAATTATTCTCTAAAGTCTACGGCATTTCTATTTTTAGCCTCCTGAGATAGGCAAGATCAAGAGGTCGGTCCAAACGACAACAATTTCACATGTATCAGGTTCAATTCATTGATCTTTACCTTGCCATAATATTCGTTGAGCAAATCAATCTTCCTTTCTTACTTTAACTTGTACAAATGTGTCAGCCATGAATGCATATTTTTTCATTCTAAAATTCAACAACATATCATACAAGGAGATCATACAGATCGGGACCTGTCAATAAATTATTATTTAGACTCACACTGTGACGTCTAACTGAAGCATCGAAAACAATTCTTGATTTATTCGGTTTGTATACATTCTTTACCTCGAAATGTGGCAAATGCCATGTTATTTCATTCACATTACTGGCTTCTTCTTTTCTCAACTTCTTGATGTAACCTTTTTCTTCTCCGTATCTTGAATTTTTCCGGAAGACATTTCACCATGCTTTTCATCATTATCCTTTTTTCCATATAGTTCAATCTTTTTAGCGCATTTGTTCTGCTCTCTGGAAGAACAATAATACCTTTTCAATGTCCTGTTTCAAATCTTTCTTCACTTCGCTTCATTGATGTGTCCATGATATATTGTGCTCTCTTATCTTCCACGAACAAAACTTCATCACATATACTTCGAACAGTTTTCAATATTCTTCAACCATTTCTTGTAGAATATTCAAATCACCGTTCTACTTTTGGAGATAGTGGGTACTAATATGGCAGACGACTATGTTTTGCTCAGTGTGGGTCCATTCCATGGTCCAGAAATGAGTTTTCTTTTAACTGCAGTGGCCAATTATCTTGTCCGATAAGTATTTTGGGTTGAGTATCTTTCAGCGGTGAAATCTGTCTGCGAGATAAAAGAAAGTTTCGTTGTTCGAACATGACGCATCTGAAAATTGGGACAATTGTCTTTGGAACTAATAGTCAATGAAACAACTTCAGAATCATTTTCTAGATGAAACAAATCGTCATTAGTCGATTGTAGAGAAAGACTTTGTATAGGACCGTCAAGTCCGAGCGGATTAGCAAATTCTTCATCAATCAAAGAATGATGCGTTATCCAAAAGTGCATAAGTTTCAGTTTTATTTTTACAAGTGACAACTACTGGTAAAATTTCAGTAGAACGGATTCATTATTGAAACAGTAAGAATTTGTTCAAAGCAATGGCAGAGTCATCAAAATTATTGGCTTCATTATTAATCTGAGGAACAGCTTTATGCAGTAACTTATGATGAAACTTTGGACATTGTTGGAGTCCACATACCTTTCGTTTTCTGCATTGCATCAAATTATAAAAACTCAAACAAGAAAAGCATACCTTTTTTTCGTTATTATTGACAATCTACTGGCATTTACTTAAATTTAGATCACTCTGTAAGATGACATACTTTGATTTTGACGAAAAGTTTCGTCCTATACTAGGACACGCCTAACAACCTGCTAGAAATTTTTAGGTTCATGTAGTTGTAGTTTCACAACTCTGAAGCAGTTGTGGATATAAAACATTGGCGACACATTACGATTCTTGCGCCATCTATCAACGAGTGTATAAAATTGGTTCAATCACATTTATGGCGTCGAGATTTTTTGAATCGGTTAAATTAGAACAATGGGATTTCTATGCATCTTGAGAAAAATATAAGTTTCTAGATGATTTTTCGCGAGATCCTGTTAATCAGACGTCGGTAATAGAGTGGCTATATTACCATGCAAAAATAATCAGAAAGTTGTTATCGTTAATGAACTGTCATGAAAATGAACCGATCAGATATTTTAGATATTTTTATTGATGACAACGACTAATTGAGTTGCATGTTTAAAGTTTCTCGTATGATGGATTAATTAATATATTTGAGGGATTTAATGTATATAGCTGACTCGTTTGCTGTAACTATATTAACAACTTCGGTGAACTTTTTTCCCGATTGTTCAATACAAGCTTCAGTTCTTTGATTTTAAATTATTGAAAATTGAAAACCACACAGGCTTTATTTACCTCTCAAAATTAGATTTCATCTGTCAAGTTCTATACCTGCCAGTAAATACCCTCAGAACTGAATCAAACCTTGTTTCGTGAATTATAATGTCACTAATAACGTCATTACCGTAATGCAGTGAAAACTAACCACTGAAGTTCAGTTGCCGGTAGATCAGCGGGATCTCGCGAAAAATTCTTTAGAGATCTAAAGACTCGTGCTGTGATTGCCGTGATCCGTGATGAGGTCGATCAGCTGAGTAAAAGTTAATCTGTCATTCAGGACTCTTCCATACTTCAATTCTTGCTTGCGCATTTGGTATTTGTAAATAAATGTTGTGAGTGTTGTGTTCACAGAAAGGAAAATTATTACAAGACGGAGAAAATAAATTTAACCAAAAATGAATCTTAATCAGACAGGTAAGAAATGTTGTAGTGGTATTCAAAGAAAAAATATTTCTTAAATTTCTTTGGTTTATTGTCATCACAAAAAAATTATTTTTTACCTGGTTGTGATAAAAGTACAAGGCAGATTTTGACTTCACCTGTTAGAACAATTAAATGTGTGTACTGTTAAAGTGAAAATTTACAGAATCATAGTATTTGTGAAAGATTGTCCATATGTTTTGACTTTGAAACTTTCTCAGATACATTTTCATTTGGCACATTTCTTTCACTTCAAAGTAATGTGTTTGATATCATTTCTTGTTCCTGTTACTATTCTTTTATTTATGATTCAGATTAGGTTTGGTTAGATCAGCTATTACAATCTAAAATGTGAACTTGATACTGATGTGTAAAATATATTCTGTAGGATGTAGGATTCATGATTCTCAGACAATTCCCAATTTTTTACACTCAATAAAACTACATTTAAAAAAATATGATTCATGACTTAGAAAGGATACCTTGGACTCCTGATTCAAAAATAGTGAGGGAGCACTATATTAGTTTCAATGAAACATCTTAAAAAATATCAAAGTATACAATTATTGGCTTCATTGAAAATAATTTGAATAATGAATAATAACCATTTAGTATAACTAATTTCAACAGTTTTGTGTAAAACGAAAATTGTAAATATATCTGACCTTTTTCAATGTTCAAATCAAAGCTGTCAACATACTCATAAACATACTCTTTTTGTGTCTAACCAGAAAAAGTTGTAATGAATTGGTACATGTAGATCAACAAATATGGAATGAGTTTCCTATATATTTTAGATCAGAGTAATAAAAATGCAAAAAAATTTATGCACTATTGATATTCATAAGAAAATCAAAACAATCCTTTCTTATCAGGTTCACTATGGAGAAGGAACAAAATGATTCAATACATTTACTGATCCTGACAATGAAAATTAATAGTATAGACAATCATAATTCTTCCATCATTCATATTAACACAAAGTAGCAGCATTCAACAGCATGATCCACATACTAGTTAATCTAATAGATTCTTTATTGTCAAAAAATATATACTGTCGACTAGCATAAAGATTTGTAAGTTCTGGCAAACTAAGGGTACAAATATAGCTTATAAAACCAATAATAACTACATATGACAAATAACAATGACAAAAGTTTGATATCAAATAGATCCGGTCATGTCAGATGTTTGATATAGGTCAAACAGGAAGATCACTCAAAGAATGCATGAAAGAACATAGAACCCGTTTCCAGAGTGGAAAATTGAATTCAATGTATGCTACTCACCTCCTCACAGAGGAGCATGCCTTCAGTTATGAATTCAAAACTCCTCATTTCCAGAAGTGGAAGCGAGGAGTAACGTTTACCTTTTCTACTTACTGAGTAACGTTTGCTCAATAGTGACATTCACCTAAGGTAGTAACGTTTACCTTTTCTACTTACAATATTCAGTTTTTCTGGTATTGACAGTTTCATCAATGTAATAGAAATACCTGTATCAATTAGGCATTGAACTTTAATGTTGTTAATCCTCGCGATTTTCTAAAAAATACTCAACCTTCAGAAGAGCATGGAAATTATTCAAAAAACACTTTGTGAGATTTTTACTAGACATTTTTACGAAAACGCAACACATGTTTCTCCATACAATGGCATCTTCAGGTGTGTCTTTAAAGTAAAGAGACAGAAATGTTTTTTTTAATACGGTACGAATTTTCATCAGCCAATTCCATCATATAGCATGAAAATTAATGATAAATTCAATATTCCCAATATTCAATGAACAAATCAAATTGATTCTGACTGCCCAGTAGGTAGTAGCTAATATTGTAGGGCATAAAATGGTTGTAAATTATTAGTAATTTATCATTCTAGTTCAAAGAAGCTATTGTGTAGCAAAACACATATCGCAATTTGAATTAAACTTTGTGTGAGAGTCTTAAATTCTATCTGTTAGTGATAAAATACATAATATATATTTAAATTTTAATATGTGACCAATTGTGTTCGAAAACATCGCTAACATTATAGAAAGCCTGGCTAGTAAAGTAACATTTTGGTATAATAATATTTTCTAGATATGATGCAATATATTTTTATGGAAAGTTGGTGTCTTTTTGTCAGTTTTATCTGAGTTAAACTCAACACGAACTACGAGGTCGGTTATACTGGTCAAAGGTTTTCTAATTTATAAAATTAAAATAATCTCTAATTATATCGAGAATATCAGTGGTTGTTTTTGAAATATTCGCCTAAAACTAGAATCTTCTAATTCGACAATTCTAGTTTTTTTTTGCGATTATTTCAGAAACAACCGCTAATATTCTCGATTTGAAAGAGATTGTTCTAGTTACCCAAAATAGTAAACTGTTGTCCAATTTAACATACCTTCTAGATCTAACCGTTTCTGAGATAGCAATTGTGGCCTGTATAAGTATCATTTCATAGTGTTACAGCTCCCATTTTACTTAATATAGGGCACATATATTCTCTTAAATTTACTTCTTTTGTAACTTAAAAAAAAATTGTTTACAAAAAAATTATTTAGCTGCTGAGCTTTTACCCCATGCAAAAACCAATTCACTAAATGGCAATGCACTAAAAAAGTAATATACAATACACTGATATATTGTAAATTCGAAAACTTCGAATTGCTCTCTTATGAGAAATTTGCGGAAAATAGTTAGTAACTTAGACAATAAATTCTCCATAATATGAAACGCTGAACTGTAAAATGATCAAAGAGGTCTTTGAAACCATCGGTCATATTATTCTAAACTCAATTAATACATCTCTATATACAGAAAAAATACTTTATAAATTGAAAAACAGTACTGTTATTCCTATTCCAAAAATAGCAAACACCAATAAAGCCAGTGAATTTCGACCCATTAATACTTTGCCCACAATTGAAAAAATTCTGGAAGTTGCTGTATATGATCAGTTATTACATCCCGTCACTAAAAATTCAATTTTGATGAATAATCAATCGGGTTTCCGTAAAAACTTCTCATGTGAAACAGCATTACAGCTCACAATATGTAATATTAAAACTAACTTGAATAGCCAGAAATATGTTATTGCTGTATTTAGTGATTATTCAAACAATAGAAAACAGAAAGTCCATTTTGAAGATGCTCTATCAAATGAAAAAGATATTGATGTAGGTGTTCTTCAAGGTATCGTTCTGGGCCCACTTCTTTTTGATTTATATTTGAGCGATATTGAACTTTTTATTGAATCTGACTTCATAAACCTATTTGCTGATGATACGTTGCGTATGTGTAGCGATATGAATTTAGATATAGCTATTTATAAAATGGATATGATTTTAGTAACGGTAAATGAGTATTTATGCACTAACAAATTGAAGTTAAACGTAACAAAAACAAAAGCGATGATATTCACCACGAAATATAAATACAGTTCTCTAGATATTAACGATATAAACCTCAATATCAATAACGAAAAAATTGAAGTTGTGTCATCAGGGAAATACCTTGGTTTTCAACTGAATAATTTTTTAAATTTTGACGATCACTTTGAGTATATACATAACAAAATATCGAAAAAACTATATTTTTTCAGTAGAATAGCACAAAATTTGTCAACGCAGTCCAAAGTAACAGTTTACAATACCATTATAAAAACCACACTTTGATTATTGTGCGTCATTATTATTTTTATTTAACCTCAATAAATTAAATATGCTACAAAAACTACAAAATCGAGGGATGAGAGTAATCTTGAAAACAAATCGCCGTACTCCCATAAAAAGTATGCTTGATTGTTTGAATTTGTTTTCAGTTGAAAGTAGACTCTACTACTTTACAATGACTCTAGTGTACAAAATTGTAAATGGAATGGCTCCAGAACATTTTAAAGATTACATCAAATTCAATAAAAACATTCATAATTATAATACAAGAAATTCCAATAATATACATATAAACAGGCCGGCATTAGGAAGTACCATAAATTCATTATTTTTTAAGGGCTTCCACGAGTTCAATGAATTATCGGAAGAAATAAAAAAAATATCCATTTTAAAATATTTTAAAAGAACACAAAGAATGTGGAATTATTTCAAAAATGTCCATATAGGACGAAACTACAGTAACGTTAGTTACAATTAAAAGTGGTAAAAAACATAGAAATGTTCATTTCTATTTTCATTAAAATCCTGAACAGTGTACTTATTTCGTCACGAATGTTTGTGAGGTGTCTCCTTCTACTGTGTGGAGACTTTTGAAGAGAAATAAGGTATCATCCTTATAAAATTAAAATGGTACACCAAATAATTGACGGAAACCATTACAAGGAATCCTACCTATATCCTATTTCTTTTCTAAACAATTTGAAACTGAATTGTTTTTTTCTTTGGTAGTAAGTATCACTTACACTCACACTTCAAGTATTATTGAAACTTTTTGTATGTATTATGATCATGCAATTTAATTTTTCAAATTTTTGAAAACAAAGGAAGGACAAAATAAGCCTATGAATAATTATTCATATAACTTTTGCTACCAAATTTGAATATAAGATGAACACTTGGAAGATACTAGATACACTTCATAGTTGAGGCAAATTCTGATCTGAAATATTCAATAGCGTATCAAGGCTTGGAATAATATCCTCAATTTCTCCTTCCCTTGTGTAAATCTCAAGAATATCGACGAGAAAATAATTAATTTGAAAAATATAGCCTTGACTGAAGAGATACTAAATAATAATTCTGCGATGCAGTTGAAATGATCACAAAACAGTTCAGATGTCTGGTTCCAATTATATA
>WOGP01008564.1:0-11156 GCA_015342065.1 Leptinotarsa undecemlineata
TGTATAATGGCAGAACCATAGCTAACTTCAAGCATTCTGGGAAAATTCCTTCAGAATAACAAAGATTGATGAGAAAAGCCAATGTTTCTCATAAGCCTGAATACGATTTTTTAGAGGTTATTTGATATTTCATCAAATCCACTTGAGTTGGAAGATTTCGAATGACAAATCAATATTTTAACATCTACAGATATAACTGGCTTTAAGAAAAACTATTTTTTTGACACTGGCATTTTCAACTTTATGATAATCCAGATCATGCTGATTTACCGAAAATGGTTCTCTATTGAAATGGATATTAAACTGCTTAGTCATTTCCGGGCAGTCATCTGTTCACCATTATCATTGTGAATGTTGATGGGTATATTGTTTTTCTTGGAGTCCTTGGTGAAATGATGTCCTCTCTACTCTCGAATCTTAAAATCATATCGGATTGCCGCACTAAGGCAGAAATATTTGCCGCACAGATACAGAAGGCTATTATTCTTGACTTAGTGTGATTGCTCAGAGCACATGATTCTCGGACCCAAATGTATCGAGGCTTCGGGGATTAGGGCCTGACCAGCGCACACTACGGTGAAAGAACAAATTATGATAATTATTTACCAGATATATAAGAAATTTCCATAAACATCGTGTACAATCTCAGATAGGATACAAAAAACACAAACCTGTCAATTGTTTGTCCTAGATAATTCAGAGAACCCAATAAAACCCCAAGGTTGTGCATGAAAGTTTTCTACTCATTGTGTTACCAAATAATCTTCGAACAATATTTCAATGTAAATATTTACAATATTCTGAACCTGAGAAAAAGTGAATGACAAAGAGTGGGGAAACAGAAATTCAGTTCATTTATATAGTGATGGAAGTAGGAAAACTGAAAAAAATCCAGAACTGTAATTTGAGTAGTTCAGTGAAAAAAGTACGTAACTGATTGTCATTGCTTAAATGACAAGTTGAAAACGGAAATACAAAACTTAACTGAATTCTAGAAAAACACCCAGTATATATATATTCATGTAGACTTAACAAATCATAGGTATTTCAACTTAAAAATCATGAAATTATGGAACAGCCATAAAAATTCATTCATTCATTGATTCCAGTAGCGCATTTGCTTTTTCAACTGCAGGAAAACTCGGAAAACCCTGCAGCACTACATCATCTGAAGATCTTGATCTGCCAATGTCTCCTATAAAATAAATGAATATACTCCACTGACAGCTATTAACTTGTTAGATATAAAAAAATGTGGAGGTCCTGATGATAAACCCGTTTCCTTTGTTGAGCAATGCAAGAACAACCTTGTCTCGCCTCTACTATATATTTTCAATAAATCATTGCAAAGTGGCATTTTTCCTGCTAAATGGAAAATTTCGCATATCGCACCAATCTACAAGAGCTGCGACAGACACAATGTAAAGAATTATAGGCCGATTAGTAAATTATGTGTATTTGGCAAGTTTTTTGAAAAAATAATATATAATAACATACTCGATACGGTCAAGGACATCAGAATCAATGAACAGCATGGTTTCTTTCTCCATAGGTCGATAGAAACTGATTTTATAAGATTCACCGATTTTTTGTTAAACTAGATAAATAAACAAGTTCACGTTGATGCTGTATACACCGACTTCAGTTAGGCCTTTAATAAGATTAGTCACAAAACTTTATGGAAGAGACTTGCTGAAGTCGGTGTGAATGATTCTTTATTGAGATGGATATGGTCCTATTTGCATAACAGATCACGAATGGTGGCCATAAATGGATTTGAGTCACTTCCCTTCACGGTATCCTCCAGAGTTCCTCAAGGCAGCCATTTGGGTCCTTTATTCTTCATTAAATACATCAACGAAATCTCTAGTTGCTTCAATAAGTGAGACTTTCATTATATGTCAATGACTTGAAAATCTACCACACAGTAAAGGATTCATATGACACTGGAAAAATTCAGGAGGACTTGAAGTGGCTCAAAAAATACTGTGATTAAAATAATTTGTTTCTCAATCCACAAAAATGCGTGTCAATCTCATTCTCCGGAAACAAAAATATAATCAGAAATAATTATTACTTTGAAAATCACGAACTAAAATCAGTTTCAGAAGTTAAAGACTTGGTATTAATTATAGACTTGAAGTTGTCATTTAATTCACATATTGAAAAAACCGTCAATGAATGTAATAGTATTATTGATTTTCGAAGTTCGTCATCTTATCCTCACCATGGTAATGTTAGAGCAGATATGCGAGGTACACTCATTTCTACTGTAGCTGCAAACTGTTCCGCAGCATTGCAAGGTTGCGTTCCTAACTCAATTCCCCTAATGTTGGCGAGATGGCGGCACCATGCAGAAAACCTACATTGTTTCGTTTCAAGAAGTTACTAGCCATTCGTCACCTTAATCACTTCGTCAACTTACCCGTTTTTCCCCTATATGTTACGCAGTAACTTTCTGAGGCGAACTTTGCCCTTTATCACACTCCAGCAGATTATGAATTGATTTAGCTATGTTTATTTTCCAGATTGTGGAAGATTATATACCAAAAACAGTGGAAAGTATTTTTGGTATCTCTCTACTGGTTTGTGTTTTATTGTGTGTGTTATTTCATAGAAAATATCAACATTTTGTCGAGTCCTTCTGAAATAAGGAGACTGCCTGAAATCGAAACAGCATTTCCCCTCTGGATTTTTTATAGTCAAATGCAATCCATTGCAAAAAACTCATTTCATCAACCGAAATTATGTTGTTTTCCGTGTGAAAAATTTCATGCAAAGAGTAATTTGAAGACCTAATCTCATTTACTGCAGATCAGCATTTCGACTCCACATTTCAATCTCCAAACACTCCACCAAATTAAAAACGGATCAGTATACCAGATGTAAATAGTCATAGCACCACCAGTGAAGCCCCGAAAAAAAACCTTCGAAGAACACGACGATAAAGCAAACATAGACGAGCAGTAATCAAGTTTCCCCACTCGTAATCATACATCCCGGCGAAAATATTAAAGCAAATAGAGTTTTTCATTCGGGGAGAACATACACGTCGCTCAAATTAGAGACATCTCTGTGACTTGAGGCGGCCATTCCTGAACTTTCTGCAGAGACGGAAGCGCTTTTCACGAGAGCCGTGTCGTAATTATGTTTACTTTTCCTCTTTCAGGACTTTTTATCTGCATCGAGTCTGGGATGAAATTGGAAGGGCGCGAATTGCCTTGCCATTTGACGGCGACGTTATGAGTTACGGATATTTCGGAATTAGGACATGTTTATGAGTCGAGGGGTACGAATTACCCCGAAGAGTAGGTTTGGAAATTATAACGGTGTATATCACTTTTTCGAAGAGGGCGATTGAAGTTCTACATTTGTTTCTACAGTGTGACCCTGTAACGTGAAAATTTGCTTTCAACTTGCACATATTCTGCAACTTGCAACATATTCAAATTACTCGATGTGAAGAAGTCACTATTTTTTGAGTTTGAACGTCGTTGATTTTTGAAATTTTTTCCTAATGTTTTGCTGACACAAGTGGCGAACTTCTTTAGGGAAGTAGATGAACAAAGCGGGTTCTGGCGCAAAATCCTACATATTCCGGAACCTTGTGGAACACCCAACTCGAGATTGTGGATTAGAGAAACGTGTGACGTAATCGATGCAGAAAAGCATGGAATGAGTATGGGAGAGATTCGAAGAGCGTAGCCCCTCTTAGGTCTCCGTCTCACCCCCAGGTCCTCTTGGGTTTCCTCCTTACCCCTTCGACCCTCATCCCTGAGCCCCCTTATCACGTACCAGTCACATGGTCATCGGCAGCTGAGGGAAATTCAATTGAAAAAGTTTATCGGTATGGAATCGAACGCAGATCATAGGCGTGGTAAACTTTGCCCCTAGCCTTGACACCAACGTGAGATCTTGAAAGTAATCGCGGAGTGTTGATGTTTGTCGGTTGTTTGTCGGAATCGAAATTGAATCATTTTCTATACGTATAATATCGGGGAAATTGTAACGTCAATTCTATGTAAGAAACAGGGAAGTATCCTTAGATTCTGGGGAAAGATTGATGTTTCATAAAAAGGTGTGTGTGTTAGACTGAGGAAGACACGTGTGACGTAATCGATGCAGAGAGAGATGATGATGGTATCGAGGTGATCAGTCGCCAGCGCAATCATGGCAGGTCCGATGTTGCCGGTTGTAAAATAAATCGTTGTTTATGGGGCGATGCAGCGTTGCTGGTTGCAAAATTAAGCATGAAGAGTTAGGAATACCACTCGATAACATTTTCATATTGAAAATGCGAAAGTAATATATTCATATTGATGAATGAATTATCAGATTGAGGAGAAAACATGGCGTAAGGCATTCAGTGAAGTGTACAGGAGGTCTCAAAATATATTTCTTAATAAAAAAACAAGGCGTTAATCTATACAAAGTGTGCTAAAATACATGATTTAAGAAAATAACATGACAGTTCAAAGAGTTTGTAACGTCTTAACGTGCGATCCCTCAATGTTTTGGTTAAACGGAAGTCTAGCGTTTCTACGTGCCATCCGAATGAGAAACGTAAAACATGACAGTTTCAACGTGCAATCCTTCAATGGGTACAGAGTGTGGTAGAATACATCATCAAAGATACCTTGTTCATCCACTCAAAGGTTTATACATACTAAAATTATCTCTGATGAATGTATATTACGGTTGCGTAGGGCGTATTCATGTCGACTCGGGTAGTTTGGTGTGAGGATTAAGTTAGGTTAGGCCCAAAGGTCCGCAGCCCGCAAGGGTTCATTGTGGGTCACACCTATTCACACTCGGCCAAATAAACCTAGTGTCTTAACGAAGCCGATTAGTTTGTGTGTTGAGTGGTCTTTCAGGTCAGATGTTGAGAGTACGGCTCTGCCGAACTTTAGAGATCTGATTCGGTACCAAACGGGGCAGCCACAATGTATATGCTCTGTTAATGATGTAGTCGGATAGTCAAGTTACAAGATTCTCACCTTCATACCCACGACACCCTTCTCATATGAGGATTTTTGCAGATTTAGATTCAGCCGTGTCGGACTTTCCCGCCTCTGGTTTTGATAAATCATCACTTGAGCGCAAACATTTGCTAACCTGCTCATGGGGGGTTTGTTCTCCCACCTGAGACAGATTCTGCGTACGCCGCTCAAGTATTTGGTGCAAGGTGATTTTATAAAGTACTCCGCTCTTGAGGATTACGACTCAGTCGTTTCTTGGCTGCACTACCAAACTTTTTTCAAGGGTTCAGTTGTTGGATCAGGAGTTGGAGAGTTGAGAAGCTCTCGCTCCTGAATTGGATTCACAGGTAGGTCAGTTGGAGTCGTAAACTCGACATCCATCTTCTGTGTAGACTCGCTCCTGAACTCAATTTACAGGGAGGTCAATTGTAGTCGTAAACTCGACATCCATCTCCTCTATAGACTCAGCGTTACAAAGAATTTTTTAAGTTGTCTCTGTCCATAAAATTCCCCAGTAGCTAGGTGAAGATGGTCAATCACAGCAGAGCCCCGCATTACCGTGACGAAGCGATGCTACGACGAGATGGTGCCCGGTATTTCGAATGTTACATAGAGACAGCTGATAGACTCAGTGTCATTCACCCTCTCAGCACGGATACACACACCTTAGGATAAAGTCGTCGTTGGGGAATTCAGTTAGGGAATAACAGAACCACAAGTGGTTCTGTCATTTCCGTATCCAGCGAGGTTACGTGGAAGCAGGCATCTGATAGCCGGTTTGCTCAATCCCACATCCCAAGCATTTGCACTCGCCGAAAACAGCATGCACAGTGGTTGAGGCAGTGAAAGAGGAACGAGGACATCCAACCCGTCTTGGTGTGTTGATACCTGGACCTGGTTAGGTGAACGACGTCATGCCATCATGCTATTTGCTATCCTTGAACTTCTCAGGATGAGATTCCATATCCGGTTGAGGATCGCAGCTTCTTCTTTTCTTTTGAAATATCCGTATGTTTGTTGATCTCCATTGCTTCCCATGCCAATCGGGTATGGTATCCCTGGTTGTGGGCAATGAGTTGAGTGTTTTCAAAGGAACTGAGTAACTACGTCTTCATTAAGTAAGGTGACAGATTTTTCTCTGATCGAATCATACCTGCGATATGGTATTGCATTTTGGGATTACTACAGCAAGCAATTTTTTTATTCAGTTTTCATCCTGCAGAAATGAGCAGTCAAATTCATGTCCAGAGCTAAATAGACAGACCATTGTAGACGGTTATCAACAGAAACACAAAATTTTTACACTGACTTCAATTTTTATACTTGAAATTCTATGTTCGGAGCATAGGCACAATTCTAAAGTCTACGATACTGAGCACACCACACTTGAACAAACCATAATACTCGCCAAATAACTAGAAAAACTCACCTCTTCCCATCCTCCACTGAGAATTAACAAAAAAAACATTTTCATTTCAAATATGTCACATTGTTTGAAAATACACTTATTAATGAAATAAAAGTTTTTAAATTTCCATTCGTATCAAAATAATGACTTTAAATATACCAAACTGAATAGTTCCACTTCTCATCTTTATTGAAATTTCTCCATGAATATTAATAAAGGTAATGGATGAATCTTTGTGCTCATTCAATAAATAATACTTTTTGAACGTGATATACGCCTACTCTGTACGATATGACTTCAATGAAAAAGAGATGAGAAAAACACAAACACATCCAATTATCGATGATAATTGAAAACATTGAATATCTGCGAGTACAGCGTATTTTTAAAGCACAACGAACCGTTAAAATAAAGAAAAAAGAGACGATTCGTATTTCCGTTCACCCCATCCGTACAAAATCAATTTCTGCTCCGGTAACTCACATTCGTTTCATATTGGCATTACTCCCAGTATTTGCATACTATTATTCCAACATTTTCATTAAAACCCGCACGCTTCGGAAACCTCATGAAAAAAAAAAATTGATATTTCAGATGTCAAAACCTCATCGTCGTCCCGCTCATTTAGCGAAGGTAAAAAAAAGTTTTCGGTATGAGGTTGAAGTCTATGTAGACAATCAGGGTCGAAACGAACGAATCCCAGCAGATTCCAAGGAAGTTTCCTTGGAGGTGAATGGGGGCAGGAGTGGGATAATCTGCACAGCGGTTAATAAGGGCATTCGTAAGAAGTAATTTACATGTTTCACTTTCGAGACTAGATGAGAAATTCGGTGAAATCCCCTGAACGATGCCAGGAAATGGGGAAATTAGAAAAGAAACACCACATGCAAAGTGGAGAAAAAATTGAAAACTGATTTATCTGTTTCAATGAATGAATTTAAAAAACTCGACTGATTTCAATGAATGTTTTATACATCTGGAAACATGGAAACTTTTTGATAATAACTTGTGCTTGTTTGATGTATTTTCACCTACATTCAATTGTGACACCTATTTTTTGTGGTATTTTGTTTCGTTTTGTAACCACGTCATTAATGTCTATTCCTATACATTTTAGAAGTCAAAAGAAAAATAAATATAATTTTTTTTTCATCGTAGTGAGAGCTGGTCAGCCCCTATCCTCCGAAGCCTCGATACATTCGAGAAGGCGCGCCAGCATTATCAACCAATGACCTCTCCCCACACTGTGGGTAGGTGATAATTGGTTCCGAGAATAATGTGCCCTGAGCAAGCGCAATGAGCCAAGAATGACAGCCTTCTGCATCTGTGCGGCTAAGATTTCTGCCTTAGTGCGGCAAGCCGGTATGATTTTAAGATTCGAGAGTTGAGAAGACATCATTCCACCAAGGACTCCAATAATCAGAAAAACCATCTTGACAGAGTGATCTGGATAGTATCTGCGGAGTTCGAAGAGAAAATCTCGATATTTTATCCGTTTTTCCTCCTCTTTTCTGACGCTTATATTGTATCGAGTTCCACGTCACACATCTATCGATGGGCAGGTACTCTTTACATATAGCGACTCCTCTCTTCGACCCTCTTTCTCTCTCTCTCTCCGCTCATATTTCCGTTCGAACACTCGGTTATTATTATTATTATTAACTGTAACAATTTGAAAGGACATAAGACAGAGAAAAGAAAATAACTTTCTGGACCCTGTAATCTTTTCAACATGTCGGTATGAGGAGAATCCAAATTCAAAATGAATAGTTGATGAAGTTCAGAACTCAGGCATTTGAAGTTTAGTAACAGCGATGAAAAATGAGTGGTGATTGAAACTTCAGCATTCTGTTGTTATGAATCTGAGTAAAACCGCTGCTTATTGTATAAGCTTCAACTTCGTGACTTTTTATCCCAGTGACTTCTGAAAAATTAAACAATTTGTGACTGCGGCCATTCATATTTTCCTATACGAACATTGATTTGACAAAAAAAATCAATGGTATTTACGAGTGAAGTAATGCCCTGTATTGTGAGTCGTTTGGAGGTGATGACGAAACTTTTGAATTTGTTATGGTTTGTACCCAAACCAAATGACATTCACGTTGTGAAAATATAGTCTAGTTATTCTACAGATAGGTCCTGAATAAATCACAGAAGTTGTACGGTCATGCATTATTACAGAAAGGAAAGTATTTCCATTGAATGTATTATCTTCTCTCTGAAGATCATCTAAGGTTACACCTAATTGACTCATCACCAAGCAATATTCCTATAAAACACTTAAATCCACATCAGAAAAAAAAAGGATTCATGCGCCTGGTAAAGCTCTTTACCAGATTTATACTGTCGTGATATAAATAAATAAATCTAGTAGCTCCAGTTGCTTCGCAAAATGTAATATTTTTAATGGACTTCGGTCTGCTACTTTTTTAAATTTTATTTATGAAAATATTCTATATTTCATTCCCACAAAATTTCGTTTCTTTTGATTGCCTTCTTGTAATCTGACATAACGACAAAATTCAGATTATGATTTGCACAAACTTTACGTTTCGAGAAAACAATTTTCTTAACTGGCTCCTTGTTTTTAATGAGTAGAGCGAATCACCATAATTTTTTTTAATTTCCATTTGAAGTCGTTTCCCCCCAATAATTTTGATGACGCATAGCAGATACTCTTTCGAAGAGTATCTGCTATGATCGTGTGACTTCACTCAAATCCTTGACTGGATATGATGATTATCTACTGGATAGTATGATTATCTACTGGTCTTTTTTCAGCCTATGCCATGTTACCCCTAAAAAACTTCTTTTTGTAGGATCACATGGTTCGTTACAAATGATTTGTACTTATGGAAAATATTTACTTGAACAGAGTATTTATTTGTACTCAAAAAAACTTTAGCCTGACAGTACTTACAGTAGAAATCTTTCGTTCATTTCATTTACACATTCATTGACAACTATAAATCCTCTCTCTGAAAAAATACTTGAGTATAAGTACAAATATAAGTGAAAACGGCTTGTACTTGTATTTCAAATACTTTCCTCAAGTACTCTCCAGTTTCACTTATTTCAAAAGTTTTAGCTTCGCGATCTTATCTATAACAAATTGTCGATAGATTGAATGGGTACTTCAGATATAACATTTTTACTCAAACTACACGTCCTTGAACTATATAGCATGTTATGGTTTCATTTGCTGCTATATGCAGGGTGTTTATTAAAAATGCGGCAAAAAATTAAGGGAATATTCTAAAAATGAAACTGAAATTGCCCAAGAGTTCAATGAATATTTTGTTAATAGTGTTAATCTAATAACGGATAGCATTGAAACCCAAGAGTTATGGTCAAACCTAGATCACAACCTATACAGACCATTTAAAAAATTTAGAGCAATCACTTTAAAGGAGTTGAGAGAAATTATTAATTCTTTGGATAATAAGCACAGTATTCATGAAATACTAAGTTGTAAAATACTTAAACAAATATTTGAAACGGCTGGTCATGCTATACTTAATTTTATTAATACTTCTTTACGAACGGGAAAATTCCACAGGGACTTAAAACCAGTACTATTATTCCAATCCAAAAAATCAGTAATACTATAAAAGCTGATGAATTCAGACCTATTAATACACTACCAGCCTTAGAAAAAATTTTAGAAATTACTGTTTATAACCAATTGTTGGAATTTATCAATGACAATCAAATCTTATTTGAAAGACAGTCAGGGTTTCGAAAAAACCATTCCTGTGAGTCAGCACTCCAGTTGTCATTAAGTAAATTTAATAATGAACTAGAGCACAACAAATATGTTGTTTCTGTGTTTCTCGATTTGAAAAGGGCTTTTGAGACAATTGATAGAAATATTCTTCTTGCTAAGCTCAAGAGATATGGTTTAGGCGGTCAGACCTTCAATTGGTTTTATGATTATTTGTCTAATAGAAAGCAGAGGGTAAGAATTAACAATACATTTTCAAATGAAATCACAAATGACAAGGGTGTTCCTCAAGGTAGTGTTTTAGGTCCACTGCTTTTCATAATATATCTTAATGATATTAACTTATTTGTGGACTGTGAATTCATAAATCTGTTCGCAGATGATACATTATTAGCATGTAGTGATACAGACTTGGATAGAGCTATTCACAAAATGAATTCCATCTTAGTCAGTGTTAAAAGATATCTCGATATCAATAAATTGAAATTAAATGTAACTAAAACCAAAGCCATGATAATTACTAATAAATTTAAATACAACAAAATTGGGATAAATAATTTAGACATAAATATTGATAACAAGAAAATTGAGATCGTCACAAATATAAAATACTTAGGAGTCCAACTCGACAATACACTTTCTTTTGATAGCCATTTCGACTATGTTCATAAAAAAATTTCAAAAAAATTGTACTTTTTTTCAAGAATTGCTAGTAATTTATCAACAGCCACTAAAATAACAGTTTATAAAGCAATTATTCTGCCTCATTTTGACTATTGTGCATCAATCATATACTCTATGAACTTAAATAAAATTAATCAACTGCAGAAATTGCAAAATAGAGGCATGAGAATTATTCTGAGATGTAATAGATACACACCAATAAATTCAATGTTATCCACCCTTCAGTGGCTGCCCGTATTACAAAGGTTACTGTACTTCGCAATGATATTTATTTATAAGATAATAAATAATTTGTCTCCTTCTTATTTCATGAATATGGTCAACTACAATTATGAAATCCATGAACACTATACTCGCA
>WOGP01008565.1:0-11155 GCA_015342065.1 Leptinotarsa undecemlineata
GGTAATTTTTGCAGAGATGTTCAATTTAGTGATGTCGTTAATATACAATAAGAAAAGTAACGGGCCAAGAACTGAGCCCTGAGGCACGCCATATTGTATGTGTCCTACTTCAGACTCAGTAACATGCGCTGCTCTAAATATGCTTTTAGCCATTTCAAACTCCCATTTCTGACTCCATAGAATTCTAGTTTTTGCAGCAGAACACCGTGGTTCACACAATCGAAAGCCTTCGAGAAATCACAAAATACTGCTGCGGCGCATCAGTATTTTGTGATTTTTTCAGTATTTTGTGATAATTATCAAAACCGCTGGGTTTTGATAATTATCAAAGCTGACAACTTCTATCGGTTTTCCGAAGAACAAAACACTTATTGAGGCTAATTTCATTTTAAAAACTAAATGAACTTATAAAGTTTCTTCAGCAAATAAAATATGATAGTCGGTTCTACTCCACAAAGAGTAATCAATATATGACTCATTTTTTTTGTGATTTTTCATGTGCTACTTTATCACCTTTTTTGATTAGTTGAGTTCTTTGATCTATGATAATCAATTTGAAAGTATCATTGATCTACCAATTGTCTGTGGGTTATTGTTTCTTACCAATCCACGATATGGAATTTTCTCCCATGGTTATCGTTTCAATGGGATCACTCCCCGACACTGCTGGAATGAGGATGGTTGGAAATCCCAGACTCATGCCGAAAACTAATAGAAGCATATTTTTTACGCATACTGCTAAGATTTGTGGCAGTGCTTGTCTGCATTCCGATAATTTTATTTCTTGTGGATTCGTTGTTTTGGTTGGGGATCTGAAAAATTAAAAAATAGAATCAGTAACGATTTTTATTCTTTTAGAAATCGTTTTATGAAGAAATCTAAAATCCCATTTGTATTGAAACTATAAAGGCCATTTCAAATACTATAACGTCGTGTTGATACTAATGTTACGACTGCGGGTATTCCTAATAAGAGGTACACTTAAAATTCAATAGCTTTCTCTAACTACTTCAAATAAATTTCAAATCAGTATGCTGCAAATTCACTAAATAATTATTTCACTTTTTTTATCGCTGCCAACGTTTATTTTTACTCAATTGCCCTCTTAATTTGTAAGCTGATTTCGTAAGCTGTCCGTAACGTACGAGATTGATCCCAGAAGTACTGGGCTTGTTCTAGAGATGATGGTAGTTCTTGGAGAAATATCACTGTATCAGGAAGTATACAATATATAAAGCATATGTTTCAAGTTTGAAGACAACTTCAACAAGTTGGCGCTCTACGCCGACGACACAACTCTGCTGGCGAGATCAACAAGCACGTCACTAGATACTTGCAGCAACAGGCAGATAGATTAGAGGAATGGGCCAACCTGTGGAAGATCAGTATAAACCCTGACAAGAGCCAGGCAATACTTTTCACCCGGAGAATGGTACACCTGGATGAAAACGTCATCTTCAACGGACAAGAGATTCTGTGGAACAACAAAGCTAGATACTTGGGGGTCAACCTAAACAAAAGATTAATGTTCAGGTCTCACGTACGGTAGAGAATAGGAATGGAGAGATCTGCCCGACAAAACCTATTACTAATAAAAGATAAAGACCGTAATACTACCGATAATCCTGCACTGCCTGGGGCACTGCAACATACAGATAACAGATCCAGTCGTTTATGAACGCGTGCGTAAGGACCGCCGTAAATACTCGAAGATAAGTAGGAATAGGTACATATTCCGAGATCTAGACCTGAAAATACACTACGTAGACGCATACATGAGGAAACACGCAAATGACACTTTTGACAGAATTCGGGCTAACGACAATCCAGCGCTAAGCGACCTACATAACGCACTGAACTGTGTTTGTCCCGAGAGAGGGACAAACACAGGAGGCTAACGAAGCAGAACCAAAGACCACCCCAGAGAGTCGCTGTCAGGCGGCTCCGGTAAGTATAATTTTCGAACAGATATCTAACACTTCCTTTTCAGGATCTTTCTTAATACAATAGTCTCCGGTTAGTTTTTGGGACCCCATGCAAAAATATAGTTAGGAAAGTCAAGATAAAACAATAAAACAGCTCAGAAAGGCTGACTTTCGACAAAAGAAGGTCAGATGTCAATCTCACTGCAGAGCTCATCAGTAAGTTGAAGACCGCTCCGGAGGAGTAGGGGTGGATGGACGAGATGGGATGTTCTGCACACATTAACAGTGTGGAAAATATTTCAACTCAGGGCACTCAACCCGAGATGGGGCATGAGGGTGGGGGTTTGAAGACTCTGTGTTTGGCAGCCATCAATTTCGAACGTTTTCGGTGAATTTGTGAAAATCCACAAACCGGTACTGAATGATCGTTGACTGAAAGTGCGCGAGCTAGCAGACTTAGTAGGCTTTTCAAAAAGTGCGGTACATCGTATATTATCTGAAAATTCGGACATGAGAAAGCTGTGTGTAAGAAAGGTGACGCGTTTGCTGACACTCGAGCAAAAATAGTGTCGTAAAGATGTTTCAGTTGAGTGTTTAATCAAGTTTCACAGCAGCAAAGAATTCTTGCGTTGTTTCATAACCATGTATGAAACATGGACCCATCACTTTAAACCCGAGACAAAAGAACATTCAAAATAGTGGACTCAAAAGGAAGAACCGACTCCAAAGAGGTAAAGACCGTTTTATCTGCAGGAAAGGTGATGGAATTGGTTTTTTTGGATGCGCGTGGGATACTTTTCATTGACTATATTAAAAAAGGTAAAACCATCAACGGCGAGTATTATGCAAACTCATTGCAACGTTTGAGATTGATGATGTGTTTCTTGAAAGAAAAACTAATATCAAAGATCTTGGATTGATTGATCATATACGAGATATTATGAAATCTGGTAGTTGAATGTTGGGTTTTGTAATCAGACAATATTCTTCATTCTCTAATATAAATATTATTAAATCACTTTATTTTTCGTTGGTAAGACCGAAATTGGAGTTTGCTTCCATTATTTGGTTTGCGGGGTACCAAATCTATATGAAAGAACTAGAGAAAATTCAGAACAAATTCTTGAGGTATTTATTTTTCAAGCAATATCACCAGTGGCCAAGCTAAAATATTATCTTTAGAACAGTGACGTCAATAATATTCATGCACAAACTCTTGAATAACAACATTGATTCTTCAGAAGTTCTCAGTATGCTACCATTTCACGTACCCCCTCGTCGTACTCGATTTTCGTTCACGTTCAATATTCCAACCGTAAGTAACGCACCAAGAAAGCACCATTAATATCTTAACTAAAGTTAGTTAATCGTTTGAATATATTAATAGATCTTGACTGGACACTTTCCCAATCAGTATTCCGCAAAAAAAATGGAACATATGTTAAATTTACCTATTTAAGCAGTATCTCCCTTTACAGTTCTGGTATATTACATGAAGTTTTAGTTTTTGTGTTTTCTATGTTGGGCTGGGTACTTCTGGAACCGCCCTCGTATACAATATTCAAATGTTCCTCGTAAATATTTCGAATCCTTCTCGATCATTCGTTCGCATTCGATATGGACATCCTTCATCTATATAAAAGTGTACATTTTTCGACAAGATCACCAAATTTTCATGCAACTAGGGTTGAATGCAAAATATTATTCTAGAAAAAAAACAAGTTGATTTAACTGCCTAAGAAGATTATAATCGTTGTTTTGTTTCCATAATCGATGCGGTGAATGTTTCCTTCAATGTATCCCATTTACACAATAGAAAGAATGCAATGATCACGAAAGATACTTCATAATTATGAGATAAAGCGATAAATAATGAAATTACAGTTTATATGTTATGCGACTGTTGTTGATTGACACTGTTAATTTGTTTGTGCACTAGAATAAATTACTCATATTTTAATCGATATAAAATTATTAAATATCATAAAACAACTATCAGTATGTGTCCGATAAATCAACATTAATTCGTTAGACATAATAGATATGTGAAAAGTGAATAATTGTCCTACTTTTGAGCTGTGTTGTAATTATTTTACTTTCGCTTTGACTTGATTTTACAGAGGTTGGCATTTTTGTATTGTGATAGTAGTAATACTGGAAAGCTGCTTTCATTTGGAAAAGTCGTAATCCGCTTTCTGTTAAAACTCACTGACATCATGAAATGCAGCACTCTAGGTGACCCCATGCAAAAATTCAGTTAGGAAAGCAAAGATAAAACAATACATTAGATCAGAAAGTGAAAGCACCTAAAGGCTGACTTTCGACCAAAGAAGGTCTTATGTCAATCTTGCTGAAGTGGTCATAAGTAAGTTGAGGACCATTCCGGAGGAGCGGGGGTGGATGAACGAGATGGGATGTTCTGTAACCCTGTGGGGAATATTTCAACCCAGGGCACTCACCCCGGACGTGGGATGGGCATGGGGGACGGGGAAAGGAAGCACAAAGCAGACCAAGGTCTGAGATGATACGTAATTGGACCCTCTGGCGTTTTTCCATCATCCTGGCATGGCATTATCAAGGCATGTAACTGCGCCTACTTCGTTTTGGTAACTCTCTAGATGTGAAAGAGTTGCTTACTGTTTAACAAGTGTTTCTACATATACTACTACCTTTGATTTGATATATATGTCTTTTGTGACAAAATAATTTCAAAGACACCTCAGTTTTGAGAGGAATACTTTCAAGAAATGGTTTCAACCCTCATGGTGAATCTACTCCTACTGAGGTAGATGATGTGACTGAAATGTGTTCGTCTGAATTTCTGTTGTTTCTTAATAATAATTATCACAGTTCCACATAGTTTTTTACCTTCGGGTTGTTTTCATCAATACAGATTCTGGATGCGAACTTGATATATATATATGTTCTTTATATATCGCAGTCATGAAAGGAATATATCTACCTACTAAGGTACAGCACTGCCCTGCTGAAAACCATATTATCTTCAGTATCAATTTCACTTTCTAACTACTAAAAACTATGAACTGCCTTATACAGTACTTTTCCTCCCCCAGGAGAAGGACATTTTAAAGAGCAGACAGTTGTTGGTTCACAGATGGATAAAAAACACCTTCCGGTTCTGGTGCAGGTGGTTTTCAGTCGCAGACCCAGGACAGAGATTTCAACCTGCCTAGGGACCTATGCGACTGTATTTCAAGCGGAACTCAAATGCTTTTGAATTGTGTGCAGAGAGATTGGTAGGATCCAACTTCACATATATGTCAATAAAAATTTTCTGGGACATTCATGCGGCGTTGGAAGTTCTTGGCTCCTACTGAACAACCTCTAAGTTGCTAGCAAAAACGATTCTCCTCAATAGTAAGACTTCTCTCTGGTCTGGATTTCTAGCTACACTGGCCTGGAAGGCAACGAGGCTGTTGAATCCCTTGCAAAAGAAGGTGCTGCAAGCGGCTTCATCTGACCAGAATCTGTCATTGGTATTGCTTTAGGTTTTGCCAAACAAGCATTGCACACCAGAATTGGCTCATTCCAAGGCGTTCATTCACCCTTCAAAGCTTGAAACCAAACAGTTGTTGGGCAACAGTACAGATGAACTACGAGGTCTAACATCCCTCCTTAGAGGTGTCATCTGAATCATTATACGCAGAGTCTTGGACTGTCCGAAGACTTTGAAGACTTTGAAGAAATGGCAGAGCATATACTTTGTGCCTGCCCCGCTGCGGGTCGAATCAGGTTTTCAGAGTTTGGTAGAACCACTTTTCTACCATCTGAAAGATCACTCACTATATAAACTAATTGGCTTCGTCAAGAAGCTGGGTTAATTTGGTCGAGTTTGGATAGGACTAGAAAATTGATAGTCTCCTCAAACATGTTAAGGTACTTTGTGTCGTTCATCAAAAAATGAATATTCAGAAATATATCAGGAATAATATTGACGAAGTTTCATAAACTATATTTTTTACCGTTTTTTGGGTACATAACAATCCACAATCTGAAAAATAAAAACGAAATAAATAGAGAATCTGCTGAAATGTATTAAAGAGCAAATTGAATAGTTTACCCTGAAAAGTTACTGCATGCAAGATTTATGTATACGAAAAATTACTGACTAATATTACGTAGTAACTTTTCTGGGTGAACTTTCCAGTTTGCCCTTTATTTCAATTCAGTAGATTCTCTGTTGATTTCGCTTTCATTATTAGATTTTGAGAGGTTATATTACCAAAAAACAGTAGAAAGTATTGAGTCCTCCACAAAGAAATGTCTTTTAAAGAATATTCATGAACTATGTTTTTTCACCGCACCGATTCGATTAAGTTTTTATTTCGAATGTTCGATAATTTCAGTTATGGTTACGGAGCTCTATAACTGGACTTTCAAATAGAATTCCCTATATTTGATGATAGTTTAGGAGGTCCGAGATGATTATGAGTCACTTTCACGTAATGTTCCCTAATATATCGATAATCGGTCGTTGACGATATGCCAGTTTTTCTTATTCGACGATCTTGATACTGTTGATGATAGTAAATTGAAACAAAATGAGTGAGACAATACATCACTCGTATTATCGACATTTCCTTAAATAACTGACTCATATAGTTGTTTTAAAATATCGTGATAGCCATGGAAGAATTGAAAAGTAAGAAGGGTTTCTGATTCAGACACGTAGAAAAATCTTCATTAAATGGTAAAATACTATCACACTTCATATACTCATTTTAATGATCTAAAAATATTGATTATCGAAGGTTAGTTAGTGATAAGACATTGTTTTCATTTCAGTATTTGCAACAACAGGAATATACGTAAAAAGGAAAGTTGTTTATATTTTTATACATATTCTGTGAAACATGTTGTTCCTTACGAATCAGTAGACAGTTGTCTTGAAAATCTTGAGAAGACAATTGTATCAGATAATTTAGGAAGCACTTGCTACATGATCATGTTGACCATGACGAAGAATTTCAAGAACGCGAGGTTTCAATGATGAACTAGAACAAGAATGTTTCCTACTTCACAAAACTCTAACAATTGTTCATGCAGTTTCGTAAAAATGTATCATCTTTCACACCAACCGATATCCTGGAGTCTTTGAAGTCCACTAGATACTCGTTAGGATAACAAAAGGATTGTTCCAAATTCTTGGGGTTCTTGTTGAATACTCTGTCTGACAAAAAATAGCAGAATCAATACTCCTAAACGTTCTGGATTTAATGATTCCGTACTGTCTATCTTGTCTTGTGTTTGTAGCACTTCTGCTGGAAAAATCCTCACTTGTTTACTTTGTAGTTAATGTTCATGAGGTAGCAAAAACGTATGTGATTTTCTGGAAGCTCAACTAGCGTTTCCCAATATGATTGATAACCAGTCCGTGCAAAGCTTATTGTTAAATAATCTGAAAATGGAACATTTAACTATTATAATATTTATCGAGTCATTGTTCACTGTGGGTCTGGCGTTGACGTTTGACGATAGTCGTGTCACTAAGTGTTCTGGCGATGTCTTGAATTTATTGGAGACACCCTACATTTTGTTTTATGGAAGAGAGGATATTGGCAGATCAAGATCTTCAGATGATGTGGGGCTGCAGGTTTTTCCGAGCTTTCCTGCAGCTGAAAACGCAATTGCGCCACTGGGATCAATAAAGTTGCCACGGAGCGCCAATTAATTTTTGTTATTTCATAATTTCGTGATTTGTAATACATTTATTTTTCTGTTCCAGGCTAACAAATTTGCACATGATGTTCGCGTCTCCAATCAGGCGGATGGCTCTGTTCTGGATGGAATCCAGCAACTTCAGGGTAGGTTTAGGGTGGAACTTCATACATGAGAACAGTACTCCAAAGAAGGTCTGATCTGAGCTTTATAAATCATCGAAAGTTGCTGAGGTGTGTATAGTTTTATGGTTCGGAACAGCGTTCCAAGCTTTTGAGCTTTTTCCTGAATTTATTAAAATTAAAGTTACACAAATTATTTCATTGAGGGTTTCTACGGTGTCATACATCTGAAAATGTTATTTACTATTTTGTGAGGCATACTTTCATTGCTCTATTGCACTGAATCTACAACAAGAGAATGAATAAGACCAATTTATGGGAATGAAAAAATATCGATAGGACGCTGCGACTTGGAAATCCCTTGTATAGATAAATAGTTTCCTTGAAATGGTTTCAGAGAAGATGTAAACACCATAATTATGGGAATGCAGCATATTACTCACAGATAATTCACGATCTAAAAGAAGAACTCTTCAAGGTGACAGTGTTTATCTTGCGGATGTTGAAAAGATTGTGTCGTGAAATTTGCTTCTTATATTTCTGAAGATTCCAGTGTTCAATTTCTTCATCATATTTAGAAATTGTGATACATTTGAATTCGACCATAGAATCAACTGGAACTAACTGTGCAGAGAAAAATAGTAATACGTTGAGTTGAGAATACGCGTAAATATCTATTTGCTTATAACGTCGTTGCTCATAACGCATTGTTATTGAATATACCCAGTATTCTCGTAACTACATGGTATTTTCTAACTATGGTACGAAACTTCAGAGGGTGATTCGTTAGGTCGTTTTAAGAAAAAAGTTTGTATGAACATAAAAAACACTTCTAAAAACTATCCATGGACAACGTAATTAAAAAATCAAGAGTAAATAAACAATTTCGACCTTGAAGTAAATGAGCAAAATATCCACCTTCTGATAAAACAAACTAGTGCAATCGATTTATCATTGATTGTCTGACACGTTGAAAAATCCCTGGGGTATTCCTTGTGACATTGCAATTGTCAATTATTCGATTCCTCATCCAGTATAGGAGTTTTATAAACAAGAACCTCCAGATGACCCCATAAATAGAAATCTAGAGGATTCATATCAGGACTGCGAGGACGTCGAGATGCTGACGAGCAAGAACTCTGAAATGAACTGGAGCCCCGTCGTGCATAAACCACATATTGCCTTTTACAAGCACCCTAACTTCTTTTAACGAAATGGCTGAAGGATCTCGCAAAAAGTCTATGTAGGATTGTGTATATGCTCGTTGTGTAAGGTGGTTCTAATTTGGACTATAACTGAAAGATAGTGAACAACATTTGTGAAAACTAAAAAAACAACAAGTCAATGGCGTACTGTGTTTCCCAATATTGTTAGCTGTGGTGTTCGTTGAGACTCTACTGGACCTAATAATTTCAATCAATTTATAGCCAAATAAGGGACTTATTATTTCAAATAACTATAGCAAATTTCATCCAAATCGGTATAAGGTTAGGTTAGGTTAGTGATGATATTTTATAAAGGTTTTTTTCTTCAACTTCAACGCCCTGTATATCAGAAACGAAGAAACTCAGGGCATATTTTCATAACAACTTTTTTTCTTGCAACGATCTAACGAATCACCCTCTGAAGTTTCGTACCGTAGGTAGGAAACACCCTGCATAGTAATGAATAGGAAATGTAATCCCGGATCGGGATTAATAAATCGGGATTTAGGAATAAAAAAATTCAATCTCCGGATCCTGGGATTCTACTGCTAAATTGTTGAAACCGACGGGGTCATTCGACTGTTTCCATTTCTCCTCTAGTCTTTCTTTAAATGATATAGAAACCTCATTGTTCTTCAATTTTGATACAGGTATGTTACCATCTCGACCCTCGATATCATTTTTCATATTATGTTTTGTTAATTACCCAAGAAATTCGATAGTGGATTATCTGATGGTTACCTTTTTAGGCAGATCAAATATGTCTTCATTAAAACAATTGAAATTATTTGAACACGAGAAAACAGTAGATGTAATTGATCGGCGTTGTTTTACTATCCTGATCGACGCGACGGTTCGATGCTAGGAATCGCACGTTAAAAGGTCAGACCTCTTCACTGTCTTGTCTTCTAAACGTTCATTTCGACCCATTTATGATATTTTGTGAGAGATTTTAGGATTCCCATTTCGAGAATACCTCCGTATGTTAACGAGATGCATTTTTTCATCTTCATGGGAACTATTTATATTCACCAAACTAATTAGCATATAGGTGAGAGTTGAGTTACACATTATCATTATCAATTAAAATAATCATGGGGAGATTGTTGGTCAGGTTTTCCAAAACTTATGTGAAGTACCTGCTACCATGCCAAAGTGTTAATGCTTTTCATGGAATTTAATTTTTTATTACTATATGTAACATTCATTTAAATGGAAATTTTTGTTACTGGTGTTGTTATGCCAATTATTTTGCAACCGTAAATGAACTTTTAGCATTGGATCGGCCTATTTGATGACAACCGTGGATTTATTCTTCTTGATTTATGCTTCATTGGAATTGTTTTCCAACTCTCCAAAGATTACTATTATGTGAGTATATGGAAGATAACTAAGTCTAATAAAATATACAGAATACCGGCGAGACATGAAGACACGCTCAAGAATACAGATTGTTCAAAATGTATTTCTTATTTCTGAAAACTCTCATTTTTAATTCGTTATAGGGACAGTGTGTTCGACTTCATTTCTATAAAAAAACTTGGGACATATCTTGTTCAAATATTCGCTATACAATAGTTTGAATGAAATGTTTAGATAGATTTTAACTTTAAGAAGCCTTAGAAAATAACATTGAACATTTTCAATTACACATTCAAAAACACTCACTTGAAATATTCGAGGAGATAAACAAAGAATTGAAAATATAGATGTAGCTACCAGAAAACTTCTAAATTTCGTGGTCAACAAAAACCGACTATTGGATTGCCAATATGGTTTCACTAAAAATGGGGGTGATGCCTTAATGTGAGTTTGTTAATGAGGTTTCCCTGATACTTAACAAAAAACGGACGGCATTCAAGTTGTTTATAGACATCTCTAAAGCAACTCATTGTGTTAAAATGAATCAGAAAAATATGGTGTCAGATAGCGACAGGAATGTAATAATTATGTATCAGATAGGATGCCTGCTGTGGTTGGAGTACCTCAAGGTTCGACTTTAGGGCCCACATTATTCATAATTTATTTTTTTGAAAGTGATTGACAATGCCTCATGATGAATTTCATGGGTTCGGACTTCCATTGTCTAATAATATATAGAATAATTGAAAATCCCCAAAACAACCAATACAAATTAAACATTGACGGTTGGCGGTAGCCAAGCGGTTCGGCGTGGATGCTTTGTTCACTCACTCGAATTGTCTGCCGTGTTGGTCGGTGGTTC
>WOGP01008566.1:0-11154 GCA_015342065.1 Leptinotarsa undecemlineata
GGGAAGTATCTCCTTTGTATCGGCAGGTGTAGGCCAAGACTCCGGGCATTCGCACAGGAAATGCCTGACAGTCTCATCTTACATCCTGCTTAGAGGTGTGTTCACTAGCTCCATATCATGGAGGTGTTTCCTCGGTTGACAGTGGCCAGTCAGAAATCATACTGTGAGGCGTAGATTTCTCCTGGTCATTGCCAGATATTTATTTGGTGCCAGCTTCCCAGGGTCGCCCAAGGTGATCCTGACAAGATTAAATCCTTTGATTCCATCCCATCTCTTTGAGGATTGAGCATGGGTGTAACATTAGACTAGTTTAGCATTTGTCGAAGTCATCAGGCCGTAGGTGTCACTCGGTCCTGAAATTCTTAGTCCAGCAGCTTCCTTGAATAAAGAGTCGGCAATGCGATTGCCTTTACTCATGTCGTGTCCTTCAACCCACCTGAGGATAATGTTAGTATCTACCGATGCCTTGGCTAAATCTTGGTGACATTTTAGTACCAGCCCTGACAAAACACGTTCTCTGTAATAGGACTTGTCTGCTATCTTGCTGTATTTTATTACATTTTTGAATTTCTCAGCAAATTTTAGGCCCACTTTGTATAACAATGCCTATACCCAAATTTGTTAGTTTTCGGGATATTACTTTTTTCTGAAAAATTTTACAGTTATAGCACCACCCCGAAAAAATCATAACTTATAGACAGTAACAGTTGAAAATGTGAAATTTCACATAATCACACCTAAAGCATCAAGTCATGAACAGGTCCACCGAATTTACGAAAATAATATACAGGGTTGTCGAAATTTCCACCTTAAACATAACTTCGAGGGAATTGAGAAAACAAGTGTTTTTTTTTTCAAATGGAAACCATACACTCATCTATTATTTTTGGATACTATGAAAAAAAAAAGATATCAAATTCCTTGTGAATGTCCTATACCTAAAATACACCCCTGGCGAGATATATCCGATTTTGAAAAATAATTAAAATGTAAATCATTCGAAGCAATACCAAACCAAAAAAGCTTTGAAATCAAATGAACTTATATTAACTCTGTCATTGGTAAAAGGTGACTCAACATGAAAACGGATGGATTGAAATAAAATACAATCAGAGAGATGAATTATATCTTTGTTTATTGGTATTGAATACAGTAATTTCATTTCATTTTGTTTATATTTTTTAAGGTTAGATGTTACTTTAATTTTATAATTTAACATTATTTCTTTAAATTCAAATAATATTGTGGTTCATTTCAACAGTTGTTCAAAGACATTGCCCTTTTGTTCTAAATGAGAATATATTCTTTTTTGCATACCACTATTTGTAGCTTTCTGTATGGAGTCAGGAATCAAATTATTGAAAGCTCTCAGAACTCATCGTTTCATGTTTCCATTTACACTCACAGGATTCGTATAAATATTTCCTTTGATATATCACCAAATGAAGAAGTCCAGTGGCATCAGATCTAGAGAGCGAGGAGGAAATTTTAATGGACCATTGTAGCAAATCCACTGATCTTCGAACATCCCATTCAACAACCCAGCAACTGTATCAGTACTATGTGCAGGAGCTCCATCCATATGATACCATAACTTGCGACCACCCTGTGAATTATTTTCAAAAATTTGATAGACCTGTTCATGACATGATGCTTAAGGTGTGATTCTGCGAAATTTCACATTTTCAACTGGTACTGTCTATGAGTTATGATTTTTTCGGAGTGGTACTATAACTGTCAAATTTTTCAGAAAAAAATAATATCTCGGAAACTAACAAATTTGTGTATAGGCATTGTTATACAAAGTGGGCCTAAAATGTGCTGAAAATTTCAAAAATCTAATAAAATACAGTGTGTTCAATTTGAAATAAGGAAGTTGCCCTCAATTTCCGGTATAACGGAAAGAGACCGGAAGTTGAAAATATTTCAGTCGAGAAGGCCATTCTGTAAAACTCACTACCATAAAATTCGAAATTTTTATTTTGAATCGTTCTCCATATATTCGTAACGAACGCTCGTCGTGAAAGACCCTGTATAAAACCGGAGACAAATTCCAGCATTGTGGTTTATGCGTTAGGAACAACGGAAACAACAACCCAAACATCAACTCAAGCACATTGATCTTTACCTCATCGCCTTTGATAATGTCTACCGCAGTAGTTGATGAAACGTCAGGCAAAAAAACTCAAAAAATAAGTTTGACACAGTTACCTCCAGCCGTGAAAGTTCACATTTTTTGATCACTACAAAAGATTATCAAAATTTTATTGGAAACTGGTTGACAATTCATAAAATTCCACAACAATTCTCTCACTGACCCATTTCATTTTTTGATTTTTTTTTCTAATGAACTGCGATTTCGAAAAATGAATTTTTTTCACACCACATATTGAACTTTCATATGAAAAACCTGGAACGAAAATGTTTAAGTTTGGTGAACATTAATCTCTTGAGTAATTTATCCCAACCGATTTTTTTTATGTTATGTGTAACATGGATTACATTACGTTACGAAAGACCATTGATTAACTGACTGACAAATCACTTCCTCATAGAAAGAGAAAAATTAAACGACTACAATTTTATTCAGTATGTGATAACTAAAGCACACACGGCAGAACAAAAATAAATAAACAGCACAATGAGATATGACAATATGGAATGATGGAATCTGTCCCAGTATTGCCAACTAATGGTCAAAACATATAGACATTTTTGGTACCTTGTGGCTTTTTCGGATTTTCAATGCATTCACATGAAATCAAACAAGTATTCATACTTGGTAACACGCTGACGCTAACGACTCATGTACACTCCTTTTACCGTCACACATGTTTTGGTACGTTCTTCATAAAATTATTGTATTAAATCGCGGCAATCAATCATGATTGGTTATTTTTCGGCCATGAAAAATATCTGCATGTGACTTACGCTAATTGAATATAAAACTTTTTCAGCGAACTAGTAGTATTGGATACATTGCTACAGGAGGCATACATTATGAAGTAGACTGTTTCGGGCACACAGTTGCTTGAATTTTCATTTGGGTTATCTTGTCACAAACTTTATTCGTTATGTGTTATAAATGATAATCTGGATACTCCAAAAACTTTTTTCCACTTTTAAGTCATTCTCGGCTCTCATCACCGGATAATGTTAATTTCCTTCCATCAAGTGAGTATTTTCACAGTTGAAGACAGTTGAAGTTTCAGATTGAGTTCTGATATCAGAATTCATGAAATTCAAATTGTTTCGGATTATGGCAGAAGAAAGAATGAATGAAATGTTGAATATTCCTAATTTGCATTTGGTTTGTGTCATTTGAGTTGATTGGTAGGCCTGTACTCCACGGTAGTTTCTTCAGTTGAACTGATAAATTACACTATTCTAGATTGCATTTCATACAACAGTTATTGGCGAACTCAATTTTTCATTGACCAATTTTGGAAAATTCTGAATTTAACTTAGAAAATAAGTGATCATAACACGATAATAAATCCAGTTGAGCAGGAACATTTTTGAAAATAAATGGTTAATAACGGTTGATTCTCGTGAATTTATGAAACAGTAATTTATGAAACAAGTCCGAAAAATACTTTTTTTTTGGACGAGTAGACACAATTCTAAAATGAGTCGAAGACGGTAATGAAAATTTATTCAATGACAATTGCTCAATTATCAACATGGAAAGTGTTATTGATTTTCATCAAGTATTCATGGTTTGCTACTTTCATATTCTAGAATCCCAATACTCAAAATTATGTTAAGTTAAAATTACTTTTATCATCAGATATATTTCATTATTTGCTTTCCTAATGAATTTGATGATCTGCTCATTGTTGAAGACTTCTGATTTCTTCACCCTATAATCAACATTCCTCTTTTCGAGAAATACGATAACCTTTGGGAAAGTGCCTGTCTTTACATTTTTTTAACTAAAACGGTTCTTTTCAATTTAATAGAAAATTTTACGGTTTTGCATTTTTGCACCAAATAAACCAAAATTACATCCCCTGTACATTTCTTCATATCCATCCATTTCAAGAACAAATCATAAACATTTTCGTTTCTGGACTTTGATTTTTCAAGAAATATTCACTAGTTCTATCTAACTGATACCAAATTCTATCTCTTTGTCTAGGCGGCATTTGATTGAAAATTGGTAATGAATCTTGTTGTAAAAATAGCAAATATCGGTTGACATTAAGGTTTCCATCAAAGAAAAAGAGACCAATCACAGTATTGTTCAACAGTCTACAAAAGACTTTTACCTAAAATGAGTATTGGTCCTTGCACTCTATAGCGAAATGAGGGTTTTCTAAAGCCCACCATCTATAGTTCTGTGAACTTACGGTTCCATTAGTTATTAATGTTGCTCCATCTGGCCATAAAACATTTATTGGAAAACGTGCGTTTCCTTCGTATCTGATACCATGCAGAACACTCAATAAGCCAAAATAAATTTTGTTTTATGACGCTTTGAATTTATTTCTTCTTAAATTTTTTTGTTTTGTTGATATATGTTTAATTGTTGTGTAACCATTTTCGATAACAGTTAAACACAATTCCTTCCTAGATACTTAGGCAGTTGTTTCTTTAAATGTATCTAAAATAGTGTGATATACATTGCGATTAGGATGCCTGGCATTGAAAATGTCTGTGATTTGTCTGTTTGGAGTATTTTTCCCACACAACAATATAATTCCAACTTTATCTTTTTTTTGTAAGCATATAAAAAGTACTTATTATCAAACGTCAACTAAATTAGCAACATCACTCACTACGTAATGAATATTTAGCAAATATGTCATGTACTAAATATCAAACATACGATACGTTTGGTTTCAAAGCCAACTCAAAACACCTATTTTGGACAAGAAAATCATTGAGTTTGTTTCGAAATACCTATTTTATTTTGATGTTTTGTGATTTGATATTATAGAATATTGAGTTCTTGTTACAATACTGTATAATTTTGAGTATTTTTGGTGTTAAAAAAAATAAAAATACCTTTGCACCAAAAACTTTGTGAAAATTATTTTACTATTCAGAAAAATTGACCGTAGAACACCATAGTTGTTGAATTTGTAATATTACAGGCTCTTAAAATAAACTGTCATACACAGGATGCTGTCTATTCATCGTTTTAGCAATTTTTTTCGTAGTTCCCATTTAACAAAAATGGGTAAAAAAATAAAACTCCACTCAGATGGCAATGACTTCAAATCTAGATGTATTCTTAATGCTAAACAACTTTTCTAAATAAGAGTACATTACTTCTGTCTCAAAATCGAATATTTGTAGGCTCCTCGTGTATTACGTGTGTTTTACTGTACTTTGTTGATGCATGTTTAGTTTTAGGGGATGCACAAACTTTTATCAAGAAGTAATTTTTGTTGAAAAATCCTTAATAAATAAGTTTCCCATATGGTGCAAACTTTAGGGATGACACTTTATATGAAAATAAATTGGGTTTCTAATATTATCTTCTAAGTTGAGTTTTTGTATAGATAATGCCAATTCCAACTCTAAAATAATTCCTCTTCAAACCCGGAACAAAATAATGCTGACTTATTTTGTGGACTAAATGTGTCAATTCGAAAGTAATCGTATTAGGCATGAAATACGTTTTTGTTAACCTTTCTAAATTTTCCAGGGAAACACTCTCTGTTAAAGAATTGGAAAAAGCAAAAAAATACGTTTCCAAAATGTTCATTTCATGGGCCAATGAGTTATTTGTTTTTAATTCATACTCAATAAATCATCTTTTTCTATATTTAGAACCTGTATCAATATTCAAAAAGTTACTCCTGAGACTAATATTTCTTCAAAGCCTCCTGTGAAAATCATGTTCGACTTTCGAAGAGGCTTGTGCCAATTTTATTGAAGTACAACACAGATAACAGCAATAAACTCAGAACGGAAACTGCATAAAACTTCATGCGACAATTACTGATTGTGTCGGCATTCACGAGGTTATACATTTCAAAAATATTTTTGCAGAAACCTGTAATGAGTTAGTGTTAACATTGAAGAAATTTATTTTACCGATCAAATATGTCTAGGGTTCGTGAATATAGAACGCCAAAGACATTTTATTTTTAGAGTTTCGACTGCTTGAAAGTAGGCATTACCTGTACAATAATGAAATATTTGTTCTTATAATTGTTCTGTTCAAAATTGTGAATGGTGATGTTTTCGATACGAATATAATGTTTCTTCAGGGTGTTATGAAATAAATGTGAGAACGCGTACATTGCGGTGCATTGAACGTGAAGGTGTTGGTTTATTTTTTTCAAACCCAAGTTGTTGGTGGATTGGACGAAACCACCATTTCATTCCGCTCCATTCAAGCGAACGTTTGTTTGAGTGTGGTTGACGAAACTTCCGACTCTCATTTTCTGAAATGATGTTGGTTGATTTGAAATTCAAGAAAAGAAAGTGATAAAGGCGGTAATAATGAACCGAATGAAATATTTGAAATACAAAAAAGAACAATACAGATGAACAAGAACAGATGAGTTATATGAGGAAGATTATAATGATAAAAGTGACAAAAATACACAATATGATGTTGATATAAAGGCGCTACTTTTTGGAAAAATTAAAAAGTATTGTGGAAATTGGATGTAAATCACTTTCTACAGAAGTTGAAAAGGAATCAAGAAAGAGGAAGGGTGAAACACTAAAATTCGATTTCAATAATATATTTGCGATTCAATGGCTTCGACAGATTGTAAGAACGTATATTTTTCTGGAAATTGAATAACATGTAGATGCTATAAACAGCATCAACATCTGTTTGTGAGATACGTTTGAGTTCAATCCTGAAGATGCTTACTTGATTTGAAAAAGTCACGTCAAGTGGTATTTGGGTGATTGAGCTCCATTCGAAAATTTCCACAAAATTACATCGATTCTAAAATGATACTTTCAGTTCATCATGATCCATTCTTGAAGAGATTTGTAATAATGAAATAGTTTAGAAAACGGTAGTTCTAATGGAATATGGAATTTAATTTGTGGTTTTCTGCTAACACCGCTGCATACCTAGATAATATAAATGGATCCTGCAAGGTCAAATAAGCATTCATTATCATTCCAGCTTCAGTTACTGTCATTTCGTAATTATATTGAGAAGGCATTTTTGTGAGAAGTCAATATTTATTCTATCTTACCATTATTGACATTTATTTCAATCGGAAAGTATCGCAAAATTTATAATTTCATATTATGAAACATCATGGGAAAGTATTTCATGATATCATTTCATGTAAACATTTGAATATCAACTTGTCTTTGTCAAGTAGTATCATATTATGGCGTGCGCTCAGTATCTCTGTGAATGCATGCTGAAATTCGTTAGATCTCTTTATCAAGATTGCCGCATGTCGAGAGTTTCTGACAAAATATTTCATATAGGGAAAGGGTTTATTAGTCATACCACAGATTATAAGCATCTTGATATATAGGGTGAGTCAACAAGATTCACTCTACCCATTGCTATCGGAGGAAATAATTTTTCGAACTGCTCAATTTTTTTTGCGGTAATATCGATGAATACATCTTTCAAAATCATTTTCTCGCATTCAGCCGTGCGTGGCCAACCACAGTTATATTTTTTTAAAATGAAATACTCAGTTAATGAATTCGTTATTCGATTCAATATTTTTTTAACTCTCTAAGGAATTTTTGTTTTCGAAATTCTATTGCGGCATTGCTAAGTTATTCCACAAAAACCTATTTTGGAGACAATATTTTTTAATTCACCACCGGCATGTCGAGAGCTATTCAGTGAATTTTTTTGGGAATAGTTAGTCAACATCACTATGATAATTTCTGAAATCTCAACTTTCGGAATCAATATATTGCTCGGTAAAACCGGTCAAGTTTCATTCATTTTTAAACAGACATAATTCAACTTTCTCAATTGGAACACTCTGTATTTTTTTATTCGTATGAAATGCTTCAACATTTCACTATATTTTTATCAAAGGTATACTATTTGTGGTGCACTGTTGTGAACGTTTGGTGTAGTAATGAATATTACTGGAGTTTTTTCCCAACACCAAACCGTTATTTTAACGCCTCGACACGTGTTTCGATCAAAGTGATCTTCCTCTTGAAGATATTCAGTTTGATATTCCTCTTGAAAATGGTCAATTGATGGTCGAAACACGTGTCGAGGTGTTTAAATAACGGTTTGGTGATGGGAAAAAAACTCCAGTACTATTCTGTTTGGAAAAATCTTAAAATTTCTTTTTCCGTTAATCAGCTGTCGTACCCCTACGAACGACCACTCTCATAAGTCGAAACTTGTGCGAGCTAAGGACTAATGAAGTCTTACCTTATGACGTGTGATTCCTAATACAGGTTGAACGATAATAGGTAAGTGAAAATCGATCGTTCAGCCTGGGGCTTGAATTAGCAACCAACATAGCTGTCGATTTGAGGAGTGAACAAAGTACCCACGTCGAAACCAACCGGCTATTGTCCGGTAGCAGAGGTATACTATACAAAAAGAAACTAATATTTTACGAGTTACACCAAGTTTCAGTTATTGTTGTAACCCCAAAAACATTTATTTTACGTGAACTTTCTTAAATTTGTTTATCAAATATTCAAACTAGTCACTAGTACATTAGTATTTTCATACTATTCACTGATAGTTTTCAGCAGTTTCGATTGTAAAAAATGCGTAAAAAACTCCAAGAATAATTATACTGGTTTTTTCTTCAAAAACCCAATTATACATGCCTGAATGAATCTCGGAATTTGTCAATAACGCCATGTGTTGAAGTTTTATTTTCATTATGAATTATGTTTCGGAAGATATGGTGCAAATGGTATATGCTTAGGAGGAAAGTGACGGAAACTGCTTCTTTGCATCTAAGATTTACAAAGAGAAGTTTCCCGAAAGAAGACAACCAGATAGAAGGACATTTCAGGCTCTAAAAACAAGATTTGAATGAACTGGTAATGTCAATAACGAGAAGTTCGAACGTGTCTACCCTGCAATAAATGAAGAGAATAAACACATTTCAAATAGCTCTTCACCTTGTTTAAGATCCCCATGTGAGTACCCGTGACCTGAGCAGGGAATTAAGGATTTTCTCAAACCAGCGTGTCTCGAATGATACGAGCAAGCAAATGTCATCCTACTGAAGAAAATAAAAAAAAAACTTTCTATGTTTTTTACCACTTTTATTTGTAACTAACATTACTACAATTTCAAACTTATACAATAAACTCTTTAGTTTATTGTATAAGTTTGAAAATGTCCATATAGGATGAAACTGCAGTAACGTTAGTTACAAATAAAAGTGGTAAAAAACATAGAAAGTTTCATATCTCTTTTCTTCATTATGATTTCTTACCACGTAGTTGCGACTATATCCATCAATTTAAATTTCATCCCCTTTCATCATCATAAATTTTGCCGAAGGGCCTTAGAAAAGATCAATCAGGAAATTTATTTTTTCGATTTCGTGTTATTTTCTGATGAAGCGAATTTTCATAAAAATGGAACTGTGAATCGGCATAACATGCATGATTATGCAACAAAAAAACCCCATTTTGTTTGTTGCTTGAACCATGAACAGCGTTGGTGACTGAATATTTGGAGTGGAATTCTCGGAAAAAGAGTTATCAATCCGAATTTTTTGGATTGGCACCTCACTGGAATGAAATTTGTGAGATTTCTTCGGCATGAAGAACTTATTGAACGGGGTTCCATACGGAAAAAGACTTAGAATGTGGCTACAACAAGACGGTGCATCACAACATTTCAAAGCCGAGGTATAGGAATGTGCGGCTAACATTTCTGCCTTAGTGCGGCAAGCCGGCATGATTTTAGGATTCGAGACTAGAGAGAGGATATCATTCCACCAAGGAGTCCGATAATCAGAACAACCATCCTGACAGAGTGATCTGAATAGAGTCTGCGGATTTCGAAAAGAAAATCTCGTATTTTATTCATTTTTCCTCCTCTTTTCTGACGATATTCGTCTCGCCAGAAGCTGAAAACTCTACGACAAATATCGTTTTGGTCTGGTGGTCGAGAAGCACTACATCGGGCTTATTAGCTTGTATGAGCCTGAGGGTGGGAAACGAATAGTTCGAATAAATTCGGCACTTCTCGTTCATCACAACGGATTCAATATCCCCTGGAGCGTAGGGCAACACTGGTGTCTTGTCAATACCGTAAGAGTGCTGTATATGGAAATATAGCACTCGTAGGGGCGCGATATGGTGATGGATATAGGCCGAGACCGCCTATGCTGGACATGCCAAAAGCAAGTGCATTAGGGTCTCGGGCGCCTCATGGCAGGCCCTGCACCTTGTGTCAGGATCCTCTATATCCATCACATGACTGCGGTAGACTGAGGTCTTGAACACACCATCCTGGCAAGCCATGATGAACCCCTCAGTTTCCGACTTCAGCCCACTCGACCTGAGAAAAGCGAACGTCAGGCGCCTTAATTAGCCAAGGTGTCCAATGTTATTGAAGCAGATCCCATGCATTGGCTTATCCTTGTGTCTCCTCAGAAATGAGGTGATATCTGCGGCTTTTATCTGAACTTTTTGCTTAACGGGTTCCAACTCAGTGACAGAGTTGTGGTCACCTCGTTCAGAGTCAAAAACTATACCGAGTTTATCAGCTGCTCCGGCAGCTGCTCTATAGAGAAATGCTCCAATTCCTGCTCTCTCATGGTCACAGACCATGCAGAGAAGGGGATCCAAACTCCTGATAACTTTACAGGCTGTATCCAGTACAGATCTATCATGTAGACACTTCAAACTCAAAAGTCCACGGCCTTCCTGTTGTCGGCTAATCTCCGTCCAGTCATGAGTTGAAAACTCCGGCCAGATGGCGGTAGGTGCTTGGTAGTTTTTTCCACCAATAATTGTTCAGCCCATCTGGGCCTGGAGCAGCAAAGTTCTTGGAACCCACAAGGGCTCTTCGAATGTCTTCCAGGGTAATCGGGATTCGCAGTTCATTGAGCTCAGGCTGTCGAAGCTCTGATCTAATTTTCAAATCTGTTACATAAAGTGTTCACGAGAGGTTAACAAAAACATTTGAAGTATTGTTAAAATATGTATCTAAACAGATGATGTACAAAAACGAATCTACGTTCCCAGAAAGCTTACCTG
>WOGP01008567.1:0-11154 GCA_015342065.1 Leptinotarsa undecemlineata
AATTTTTTCAAAATAATATTGATCTTTTTTCTTTTCAACACATTGACAACATCATTTCTCAATTTGTTGAAAGTTTCCCAGTTATTTTGTTTTTCTGAATTTGAACAGTTTCTGAAGGCTCTGTATGCCCTATCACGATTCTTAATTTTACAGTGAACTTCGTTATCAAACCATGACAAATGACAGTTAATACTACAATTTTGTATTGGAGAAATATCATCAATAACTGCTTTGCAATTATTCAGTATTTCTTTATAAATAATTTCAACATAATTAGAATTTAAAGACCATTTACATGATATTAAGTTAATTTTTATAAGGTCCAAATTGCTTTCACTTAAGTTTCTATATTTTTTTATAGTTTGTATTTGGTTATTATGAATATTAGTAAAGTTGACAGTGATTGTTGAATGGTCTGTTTTAACTACATAGACAGTATTCTTTTTTGCTATATCTCCTAACAGATCTTCAAGAAACTCATTTTGCAGAAGTAAGAAATGTTTCACCATAGTTCATTTACTTATACGAAATAGATAATTCCATTTCATTGTTAGAATATAATAAAATGTTGGTTGGTTGTTTGATCCTTGGCGCAGAAGATTGGAAAAAACAGGACGGGATGGTACTTGATAGGACAAGATGGGATGGACAAAAAAGTACGGAACGGACGAGACGGACAGGATGGACCGAACGAATGGTATAGGAATTAACGCGATCGGCTGGAAAGGAACGAAACAGATGGGAATGGAACTCTTATAGCTTGAATTGCATAGACAGCTATTTTGCTATATATTCTGAAATATCACAGAAATATCCATTTTTCAAAAGCTAAAAATTGTACGTCCGAGTTTAACCACTTCTGGTATATCAATAATTTTTTTTATTTAATTGGATTTAATCCATCTTTTGTTTGGTACAATAACCACTCTAAAAAAATACATCGTTAACACGAAGGAAACATGGAACATACCTAAGCAATGAATGATTGTATCGTAATGTTCCATTCTTCCATTTGGGTATCTTAATTTACTATTTTTATACAGTGCGAGTTTCCAAAAATAATAATGATAATATTGAGTAGATAAATTTAAAATTTATGATAAGAATTATTTCATATTCGTTATGATGGTTAGGATAATGGGAAAGAGAAAATAAGAAAGAATAATTAATAAGTTGGGATGGCGTGAAAAAGACAAAACGGGCATATTGGGCGGATCAGGCTGGGACAGGATGGATGGGAAAGACGAGACGGATGGTACAGGACTTGACGCGAAGGGATGGAAAGGAACAAAACAGATTCAACTGGAACTTCCATAGCTTGGACTGCATAGACAATCCTTTTTTGCATCATATTCTGAAATATCATAAAAATATAAATTTTTCAGAAGCAAAAGATTGCACGCCGAAATTTAACAACTTCTACTGAATCAATAATTATATTTCATTGTTGGAATAGAATAAGATGGAATGGGATGGAGTGTAAGATTTAAAAAGACAGGACAGATGAACCGGGACGGTTAGGGATGGTACGATGGGACGGACGAGAATGGTTGGAACAAAATGGACAGGACAGACGGGACGAACGAAATAAGACATAACGCGATGCGGGGGGGATGTTCGGAATAGATTGGAAAGTAGCTTGTATAACATGAATTGTATAGACATTTCTGTTTCTACTGAAATATCATACAAATATCAATTTTTCAGACGCGAAATATTGTACATCATAGTTCAACGAGTTATACTGAATCCATAATTCTATTTCATTGTTGTGATGTTTGGCAAAAATGGGCTCATTCAGGATAATTTTGTTTTTTCCGGTTTATATGTCAATTAACAACTGAGCAAGAGCAATTGAAAATGTGAGATCGCTCGCGGTACACCTTGACGTCACACCCAACAAACGAGCTTCAATCGGTGGCAACCGGGCCTGTAGTTGGAGATTATGAATCGCTGCTATCGTCAATTCAATTTAATTTTCTTCAAAGTAATGTAATTTTTGAGACAAAAGTTCTATAATAAATAATGTGTACCTTGGGATTACAAGACATAATTTCGGATTTTTCTCTATGACGAAAATAGATCTTAGCTCAATATTGTTTTTCGATTTCCAGTTTTCAACTAATATTCCAGACAAGGTAGAATCTGATGATGTATCAACAGTAGTCATGTCTGATGTACTCAAACTGTCACTGTCCTCGGGGGAACTTAGTAGTAAAGTATAATTTTTTTTATTAATTATTATCATTCATACTTACATTATAATGATCACGCAACAAAATTGCGTCCCTTGGCAGATAAAAAGTCGGCCCTTCGCATAGCGCGCCGCCATAACTTTAGTAACAGTAAAATGAAAATTTTGTCTGGTGCAGTTGCCGAAGAATTTTTGCATTTAGGAACGATGCAATACTTGTAACGTCCTTTTTTATTATTATTCATATTCACGCAGTTGACACACTGTAGTAAACAACACACAACTTGTTTTCTACGGCTTTAGCACACGTATTTCGCTTATCCGCCAGCATTTCCTTGTCGCCGAGTCGACTGATGTGACGTCAAGCTTGACCACGCCCCGTTTCGGTGAATGCCACATTGAAAATTAATTTGAGGGGGATGATGAAGGGTGAAAATTCAGATTTTTTGCAGATGTACTATTTGAAACATAAACTTCTCAATTACGAAGTTAAAAAATGTGTTAAATGAGCCCATATCAATACGTGCCATAACGTTTTTATTCTCGAGAGGTCAATAAAGGAGGAGTTTTCGCTCATCGATGCGATGGCAGGGCTAATATTGGCCAGAAATTTATAGATGGCTCACTCTGATCTATTGGAAATCTACATAGCGACTTCATTCAAGACTGCCGGTATATTACCTATGTTAACTTACGAATGCAAATGACAGGTGTTTCTTCATGTTACCATTAGCAATAACCCGAAGAAAATATACCACATTCAGTTGGAAAGGTTGAATACTCTTTATATACACTGTTTTCTCAGATTTGTGAAATGAATCAACGAAAAATTGTTTTCACGGTCCCTTCAAAATATCTGACGTGATTATATAAAATCTGACACTAGTTTATGAATGACGACTAGCGGAATCAGAAACATTTTGAAGCGACGTAAAATCTGTTATTGAGTAAGGATTTTCCAGTGAATTGAATTTTGTTTCAAAAAGCACGTTAACATGTATTTTTGTAATGCTGAAAGGACGGGTGTTTTTGTTATTTGGGCAAGAAAAGTTAGACATTCTAATAGGCCATTGCTCATGAAACTGAATGACACCTCCACAAGGTACTTTTTGATTGGTTCTGATACCAACATTGAAAAATATAACTAAAATGAATGCGAAGTTGGTCAAATTTATAAGGCAAATCATTTGAAGGAACAATTTTTCAGACCAGCCTCAACTCCCTACACTGTGGGTTAATGCACTGACATCTATCAGAAAACAACTACTCCCCTGGCTTATACCCCGAAGTACGTTGGATTACATCCAACAGGTGTCAGCACAGGATTCTTCACTGAAGGTATTTCTGCATATGCTGTTGGCGATACAACTGCCGAAATAGATTTTCAATTATTGGAATACATTTGCAGACCGGTTTCGGGTTGTTTGGCCACTCGTCAGTACAGTACAGTACAATTTGCTCCAGCCAGCGTTACCTCGTTAACAGGCAGATAGCGCGATGACAAATCTGTTATTTGTTATGCGTTTCAGCCTAGTTCGAGAAATGATACTCTGAAGGAATTCGATTTTCAATAATCGGAAATCATCGACTTCATGTTGATGAACTGACGAGTGGCCAAACAGCCGGAAACCGGTCTGCAAGTGTGTTTCAATAATTGAAAATCTATTGCGGCTATTGCGGCTATACCTTCAGTGAAGAATCCTGCACTGACACCTGTCGGATATAATCCAAAGTCGTTCGTGGTACTAGACAAGTGAATAGTTGTTTCCTGATAGGTGTCAACCTAATTGAAGGGAGTGGAGACTCGCCTGAACAAATTGTTCCTTTAGATGATTTGATTCATAGCCAGTCTTCAAGTATGCCCACTGACTAAATATAAAATTTACAAGGCTTTCCAAAAGATGCGAAATGCTTCTTTTCAACTTTTTGTCTTTCAGGACAGTGGTAAGTGAAATTTAGGTGATTTGCTCAAAGTAGCAATCAGAAACAAGTTCTCCATCACCCCTCGTAAGTGAAACTGATTCACAAACAAGGTCGATAAAACGTGATGAGTTGTATATAGCTTATCAAAATACGAGAGGGGTACGAACAAAAACTAAACAAGTTTTTGATGCAGTTGATGACGCATGCATGATGATGAAGTTGATGATAAATGAGAATAAGGTTTTTAGGTTGACGAAAACCTGGGTTGACTCATCTATCATTAAGAATTTATTTCGCTACTGGAGGTTGGTTTATCCTAACCAACTCTTTGATGCTTATATATTCTCGAAACAGCAAAATCAAACCATTCTCAAAGGCAATCGAGGGTTGATATTTTCTATCACGATTTTAGGAGATTATCAACCATTGCAGACAGATGTTCAGGCAGTTATTTCTGTCGAAAACTCAAACTTTCATAGAATTCAGATGAGGTGAAATTTCAATGACTAAATAAAGGTGTCTGATTCCACCTCATGTTGCACTCTCCAATCTATTAGTGAAACTATTCTTATATATTGTCAACCACTGAATGATAAAATAATACGAAGACCAAATTCATACAATTATATCGGTATATTTGTAACTCACACTCAGGAAAGAGTATTGTTTTCGTTACGAGCCTAAATTCTCTCTCAGTTCTGGATACTTCCTCCCTTCAACAACAATACACCCCGCACTTCAAAAATGGCAAACTCCGTGACTTTGTTCATGTATTTCCCACAGGTAAAATCCTCCAACAAACAAGCATCAGCTATGCCTTTTCTTGTATCCTATTATTACGGTATTTGTCTCCTCAAAGCTCTGTGTGAATTATGCAAACGGGGTCACATTGGGGGAGAACAGAACAATAAGGAACTTCAAAGGGCGGCAAGAAGCTCTTTTGATGGTTTATCTCATTTGTAGGAATTATGGCACCATGCCATGTTTAAGGTAAATGTTGATATTTCTCCACTAGGTCAATTGATAGAGGTAGATTTTTCTGTTCACTTGTACTCAGAAGGAAATACTACTCGTATATTCCACGTTCACGAAACAATCGACTGGGCAGTGTTGACAAAAAGGATCAATATGTAATTTCTTACAATTTGGAAGGTTCTGTTAAAATAATGTTCAATGGCACAAATCTAAATGCAAGATCGATCAGGAAAAAACTAGATGATCTGGAGGTTATCAAAAATAAAACGAAGATAAGAATCTTGAATTGAAGGGGTTATATTTTTAGGAGTGATTAATTTTTGGGAAAGACAGTTTTTGGCTTTCTACTACTCCATCACGATACAAAAATAGATGAGGGAGTCTTTCAAAGAAAGGAAGGAAGTAACCATTTTAAAAATAGATAACTCTATACATGAATGTGTGATCATGCAAAGAAGTAACTTTCAGACACAAACTAAGAAAGTCCTCCTGGAACAGTAACTTTCATATAAACATTGAATTCATATAAACATTGATTGAATATGAACACTGAATTATACAGAAGATACTTTTCTCTACTCAGTTTGTATTTAAAACATTCGTTGTGGAATAAACTCAGATATCATTCACATGAGTTCTACTTTAAATGAATGGTAACAAATTGCACTTACATGAATCACTGTCATCCTCACTGGTATACACCGATGTTTAGCCATAAGACACTTGCCCTAAAGCTCTTCAGTATCAAATTGGATAACATTATAGAAAATACACACAATTCATTCACGACTTCATGAAGACTTTGGATAAATTGGAAAGTGAAGTGAATTGCTTAGCATCGTGTGGAAAAAATTCCAATAATTATTTTCGGTTATATTCAAATGACCTAAATTCAGTGATAAAATTTTCCCTAATATACCTATTTGATGAGAAAATGGACACAACCAATAGAAAAAAATCCTGGTGTTGAAGAGTAAACATCAATATCAAATGATTTTATTGCATATAATAATAATATTTTATGTATGTATTATCGACAATATTTTAACGAACAAATTGAACTATATCGAATATAAAGGTAATGAAAAGAAGTAATTAATATTTTAGGAAGAAAAAAGAACATCCCGACAATATATTTTTCAGTGAATTGTATCAATATTGAAATGTGCTCTTAAAGAAAACTATAAGAACTTTGAAATGAGAATGTTATAAGAAACGCTACAAAAAGCAACAAGTGAAGATAAATGTAAAATAATTATCACCTCCCCAAATACCCAACCCGTTTTTCAACAGTGGAGACGGGAGTGGGTATAACGAAAGAAGAAATGAGAAAATTAATTTGCGAATCCTTCATTGATGAAAGTTATGGGAAAGAGAGCGTCGATCAAATATAAAAAAGACAGTTATTTTAACAAATGGAAATTGTAACGGAGATTATCAGTTCTAACTTCCGTGACCAATCTACAAAATTTTATTTATTCACAAGAAAAAAAAATTAAAATGAAGGATGTATTACATCAGTTCGGACTTCCATTGTTAATATAATATGAATTGATTTGAAATTCCTGAAAAAAAAAATGAAAAGATTAAACGAAAATAACAATTTTACTAAACACAAAAAAAAATTAAGTTACAAGGAATTAACATACAAGCTATAAATAAAAAATAAAAAATTGAAATATTAATAAAAGCTGAAAAATAAAAATATTTTTAACAGAAATGAAAAATAAAAATAAAGATTAAAAAATTCCAAACCAAGTTACGTCACGACGTTTCGATTGTTAGTATTCACAATCGTCTTCGGGTGATAACTGATAATTCCAGTTAGTTAACTGATAATTCTAGTTAGTTAACTGATAATTCCTGCGTGGGTTACGCAGTAAAGCTGACAGTTTTGGTAGTGTTACTTCTGTGATGACAATGAGTTCCGTTCAGACCTACGTGAACGATAAAAAGATCAATAATACCTTACTCAAGACATGAGGCTTACGATCATCCGCTCTTATGTCACTACCAACAGTGGTGAGTCATCTAGGTGTCCAAGAAGTGGAGATTCGCCAACAGCTATTCTCAAAGTTGAGGAGATTTTGAGGCCGTTATCAGTTTGCAAAGAACAGGCAAATGGAAAATGAAGGCCTGGGAAGGAGTGTGGCTTTTGAGATGTCCGAGTTCTTCGACAAGGTAAACTTCAATTGAAACATTTCGAGTAATTCCAACATAAATCCTACGACAGTCGATAATTGATTATCTTCCTTGAGATGAAACAATTTTCTATTCAGGAATACTTTGAAACATTCTTTCAAAATCGGAATGTCCTTCCTGTGTTTGATCCAAAACCAAACAAAGAGGGAAGAGACGTTTCCTTTCTGAAATCTCGAAATGTCGAATGACATGAATTGCCATAAAAGACAGATGAATTACTTGAAAAAAAAACGATATCTTATAAATAAACTTTGTGAATATGCCGATTCCAGCAAAGATAGAAAGATTCGTTTCATATTCCTGGCATATACAGGGTCATAATAAATCGTAATACGAAATGAAATGTTTTTGTTATATCTTAAGTAAACTATAAACTATGTGAAATTTTATAGATGTTCTTTATCTCCATTATTGAATCTGGGGGCTTACTAAAAATTGAGGTAGTAAATTTGGAACTGTAACACAATAAACCAATTATATATCAATAAGAGTAATGAGAAACAATCCATAGAATCAACTTCAAATACACTGAACAAAAACTCGTTTTAACTATTCTCCAGATCATCAAGAACTTCCTGAAAAAAATTGATCCATCAGTGTTTCTCACACCAGCATGTATAAAAAGTTTTGGAGATAATTGAGGAATTGAACCCGAGGTAAGCTTATGGTGCAGACGCAATCAATGTGAGAATTATATAAGTTGTTGAATATGAAATTTTCAATCTCTTAATCTTTGAAAAACGCCATAGTACCGGATAAAATGAAAATCGCCGGTAACAACTGTTTACAAAAATGGTACAAAATTCGATATGAAAATTTATAGACCAGTATCATGTTTTCCTGACTTCAAAAATATTCTACGAGTATGAATTTCATAAAGAGCAACCCAAGACCTCTTATCTTACAGATAACAAAAATTGATTATCCAAAATGTATAGTTCTATTACTAATTTTACTGAAAAAATCAGATAGTTTAAGGATCACAGTGTTTCTGACAGGAAATTATCTGAATAGATGTCGATTGACAAGCAGACTAACATCAAAAGATTATTTAAGCGTTGTGGCCAGGCTGTTTACTGACACGATTGAGTATTGTATTTAAACTCACCACGCAATGGTTTCAATATACCAGGTATCGAACTACGCATTATTTGAGCAAAAAAATATGAATTTTCCGAATTGAAACATTGAGATCCATTTCATCACTTCCATAGTTATCAACTTCAAAAATAATTGTTTTGAAAAATATCTTCTATAGCTCACCTCTTGGGTTATTTCTGCTTCTTCTTCATAACTAAGTGCTACCACAGCCAACATCAGGTTGATGAGATAAAAAGAGCCAAAAAACACAACAACTGTAAAAAAAGAAACACTAATGGGTCCACAAGCCGACAGCACCTAGAAGAGAAAAATAATTGTTATATAGTGGGTATAGTTCAAATTCAATAACTGTGTGTATAGCCCTCAAACTTTTGAAATGAATATTGATATATCGATATTATTTTCGAATAATAATTGTTCGACATATCATTTTCAAAACCCCATACTTGTGTCGTAATGACACTATGTCACAATGATTTGATGAGATAGTATTATGTTTATGCAGTTTTCCAATATTATGCCAACCTATGTCGATATAGTATATAATTATTTTATATAAATCTTTCTTGCAGTTTTTTGGGTATTCAGTCTATCAAAATCTAAAAAATAAACAAAGCGGAATCAATAGAGAGCCTGATGAAGTGTAAAGGGCAAACTGAAAAGTTGACTTCGAAAAGTTACTGCGTTGAAAATGAATAAAACGTCGAGATGTCACAACTGATAGTATACAACAGTTTCGGTTCATATCTCTTTCCTCAACCTCTCGACTTAGCAGTGGCAACCAGGTACGATTAATTTCCACAGAACTATATGAAATACATTGTAAAAAAACTATTCGGTTTCTTTGAGTTTTGTAGTATTTTTATAAAGTACTACTCAATAAAACCAGGACCTACAGCAAAATCCTGAAAGCTCTCCCAGAGCGATGCCTGTGCGAAAATAGTGAATCACATTGGATTTGAATCCCTGCAGATTACATCCATTTGGGAAAATATTCTCAGGAAGTTTAATCCACATTAACGCCATTCTCCAAATGAAAGAGTTTTCGAACAGTAGAGTTTGAGGCGTACTGAGCACCTCAAAACGATGAGCAGCCAGAGTCCGTCGCGTATTTCTGATATGTACCGCTCTTGGTGGAATCAAATATGTCAAATCACTTGAACACTTTCTGTGAAAGTATCTATAGAAGAGACAAATCTCCAACACTTCTTCGATGTTCCAGACTATCAAGGTTGCAAGGTTACAAGATAGTACAATCCATCATCGATTCTCAAACTATCCACTGAAACGAATATGTTTCATATTTATGAAACTGCTACTTATCATACAAAAGGTTCAATTCTACATTTTACCCATTTCTACTGCATTATTCTGTCAGAATACAAGGAAACATTTCTGAAATCAACATACATAATGAAGCCACTTGAACTCGCTGCATTCTGGAGCAATTGAAGTGGTGAGAAAACAAAGAAATATGCTCTGCAACTTTTATCTTTTGTTCGGTTTTCATTCGTTGGTATCATGGATGGAAGGCGTTTCGAATTTTCGATTCATAGAGCAGGCAGCTAAAGAAATGGTCTGTATTTTCATCATTACTGGTTTTATCAGTGAGGTTTGGAAAAGTTTGAAATTGAATTCTGTTTATAGTATTTCTAGAGATATAGCGTGTTTGGTTGTGAATATATTATACCAGAGTTGTCGACACAGTGTTTAGATTAAGACCTCAAGTTTATGATATTATTCATATGGAAATCACTGGTGCAGAATGTGGAAGAATATGGATTAGATGAATAATTAGAAATGGGATGGAATGACGAAATGCATAGTGCTGTTCCTAATATATTGATTAATCTTACTGAAATATTTACATTTTTATTAATATTGATAACTTCCATACCGTATGAGAAAAAAAAGATGAAACATTTCCAATAAATCAAAATAGTGCAGGATTATTAGTATACGCATTTCAAATGCAAATTTTCATACAGTTTTTTCGGCCAAAAACAGGTGAAGTTTTTGCGTGAATTGATTTTGTAATTGAAGTATTTATATTACGGTGTCGGAAAAACTCCTTAATAATGAATACAGACAGAACTATCTACATGCAGTTTCAATTAGTGCAAAGCAGAAAACTAGTAACATGAAGGCAGAAATATCCAATATAAATAACAAAATACAAAAAAATATTCATCAGTTATACACACTTCAGTATAATTCCATGATAATAGGCACTCAATTTTCAAAAATATTACTGCCTTGAAACGAAAATATTGTTATCAAGGTTGTGGTTCTATATATTTTATTATCATTTTTCCACATCTGTTCAGCGTGATTTCCGTACACTACATCAAGAGGCAGATTAGTGCAAAAACGTCAGTCATTTTTAAGAATTTAGCGCTATTTTGGAATTATAGTGAAATTTCTCCGCCAAACCCTTTAATGACCATAAATTGGCGAAGCCACTGGTTATTGTATCTTTAATTTGTTTCTAAAACTGTTCTAACTTGGTTGGATTTGGTTTAGATCATCTTCTGATTATGCACAGTTAGTTGGTAAAACGTTATAGTGCTTTGTTGTGGAATAATTGTAATTATATTATAAAATTAACGTTAGAGATTCCAAGAAAACCTATCAAACCGGAGCGTTCGCCAATTTATGGTTCGTCAAATAATTTGGTGAAGGAATCAATGATTGGTATATATATATACAGGGTGTCCCTGGACTTCCTCTTTTCCTCCCGGAAATGTATATATGAGGTC
>WOGP01008568.1:0-10874 GCA_015342065.1 Leptinotarsa undecemlineata
GCTTTCCACGTCGAAACTGATTAGTTGATCCTGCTCTTTGACTTCGATTTCCCCTAGTAGATCAACGAAATGTCTTGAATTTTTCACAAAAGCGGGAAAGGATCAACTCCTACAAACAGTCGTCTCCCGCCAAAACCAATGAAGCGGAAAGAAGAAAGAGAGGATAGGTGAAAGGTGTAATCACTCCAATGACCTATAAATAGTCAGATCTCGGAAGAACAAGTCCAGTTATCACCCGAAGACGATTGTGGATACTAACAACCGAAACGTCGTGACGTAACTTGGTTTGAAATCTTTTAATTTTTATTTTTAATTTCTGGTAATAATTATTTTAATTTTCAGCTTTTATTATCATTTCCATTTTTTTTCTTATTGTAGCTTGTATGTTATTTCCTTGTAATTTCATTTTTTTGTGTTCAGTAAAATTGTTATTTTTATTTTTTTTCAGGGATTTCAAATCAATTTATATCATATTAGACAATGGAAGTCTGATGTCTGTTCAATCACGTTAACAGAAAAAAGTTGCAAGAAGTCGAATCTGGTGAATACGGTGGCTGAGGTATGATAATGGTGTTGTTTTTGGCCAAAAAATCACGAATGAGCAAATAAACACAAGTGAGGAGCTATTGATTATTTTCCATGATACCGAACGGTTTTTTCGTATTGCTTCTCGTAAGGTGTCCATAACTTCAACATGATACTCCTAATTGACCCTGCGACCATGTGGCAAGAACTCCTGGTTCACTGCCACATCATCGAAAAAAACAGTGAGCAAAACCTTGACATTTGATCGGGCTTGGCGTGGTATTTTTGGTTTTGGTTCTCATGGGCTCTTTTATTGAGACGATTGGACTTTGGTTCTACTAATAACCATATACCAATGATTCGTTACCAATTATGACTTTCTTAATCAAATCCGGATTGCTATTGACGTTATTCAACAATTCCAAGAGCAAACCGATATGTCGACATCCTCAACAACTCCTCTTATAGCGTTTTGATGATTCTACATAACAATTTTCTGTCTTCACTTGCAAAATATGACTCTCTCAATCAAATACGGATTTCTACTGAAGTTAAGCAACAATTCGTTAGTGATGCTAATACAACCTTTTTTTCTTTGGTCGAAATTCAGAAATTATGGAACGAACTTTGCTGCCACACGCTTCATGCATAAACTTTTTGAAATGATCGCGTTCCAAGAGCAAACCGAAGTGTCAACATCCTCAGCAACTCCTCTTGAAGCGTTTTGATGATTCTACATAACATTTTTTTTTATTCACTTTCACAACATTTTCATCGGATGTTGATATGCTGGAGAGTCCAAGGCGATCGTCGACATTCACATCTCGACCGTTTGTGGAAAACTTGTACCACTTGTGAAAGTTTTTCTGACTCAGAGTACAATCACTGTATGCCACGGTCAACATCTCAAGTGTTTTTGAGAACCTAGTTTAATTTTTTACACAAATGTGTTGCAAATTCTTCGATCCATTTTTTCGATAGCAGAAAATCACCGAACAAGCAAAACACTAACTTTTGTGCCTCTCACCAACAAACAAAATATGCTAAACAGCTAGAACAGTGAACATATGTTCAAAACGAGTGTACCAACATAAAAAAACAATATAAATTTGAACCTTCACCTAATTTCTTCAACCGTATACATATAGTATATGTCAGAAAAGTAATTGATTCATCACTTCTAAAATTCCAGCAAAGCCACATGGAAGTTCTGAATCAGATGCCAGTTCCATTGGATCAGTTTATTTCAATATCACTTTCATTACATGTCGAGTACTCCAACAGAGGAGTGAATAATTGTTGAGGAACATCAAGTTAATCTTGATTCAAATAATTCAACTGCTTCGTCAATAATTTACTACGTTGAGATGTACGAAACACCAATGTAGCTCATATCTCTTCGAATAACCTACTTCCAAATAATATGTCTATGTACTTTAGATATGCTTTTATCTTGTGTGATTTATTGAAGTCAGTTCGGTATTGTGCTGCAGCCAGAGATTATTTCAATCGCTTTGTTTTTAACGAATATTTTGGGATGACATATGAAACCCTGCAGAAGAACTACACTTCCGTGAACAATATAGGTTTCTACAGGGTACCCTTTCTTATGAAACTTGATGATTGTGATATTTTTCAATGAAATAATAAAACTCCTGACGTCTTCTTTACCATAAGTAATTCTTAGATGTTGGTGAAAACTAAAACGGTGTAATTTAGTTGAAGGATTAATCTTTGCTAACCAGTTGGAAAAAAACTCCAGTGAACAGTACGATGAATAAAGATTGAAGAAAATAACTTGTATTTAATTTCTACTCAGTTCAACATTTGTTACGACCGGTTTCGGTTTTTATGAGACCATTTTCACTCAAAAATGGTTTGATAACCGAAACTGGTCGTAAAACATAATAAACCAAATAGGAAGTAGACAAAAGTTGTTTTCTCTTTGTTTGAAAGTGGTTGATATTGTCTCGTGGTGTATACATCCGATCGGACTTCCATTGTCTAATATAATGTAAATTGATTTGAAATCCCTGAAAAAATAAAAAAGATTAAGCTAAAATAATAATTTTACTAAACACAAAAAAACTTAAATTATAAGGAAATAACATACAAGCTACAACCAAAAAATAAAAATTGAAATATTATTAAAACCTGAAAACCAAAAATCTCATCGATTTTCCTTTCGATTGTCCTTTGTATTTCGACAGTCACAGAGCAGGATCAACTAATCAGTTTCGACGTGGAAAGCCTCTACACCAACGTTCCTGTCGCAGAAGCACTCCAATTCATACAGATGAAACTATCCGAAAATGGGGACCTGAAAGATAAAATAAACTTATCAATAAAAGTAGTCATCGAGTTACTAGGATGCTGTGTACGGAACTGCTATTCGAAACTGAAGGACAAATTATCTACGCAAGATGAGGTACTGCCAATAAGATCGTCACTTTCCCGAGTTGAAGCCAATGAATATATAGAGTGGTTTGAAACTTTGGCAATTCGAAAAAAGCCCACAAGAAGCCCTGTGTCTCGTTGATGTACGTTGACAACACCTAATATTGAACTATGGAAGTACAGAACTAGAAAACTTCCTGAAGCATATCAACAACGTAAGTCCTTCCATCACTTTCACAATGGAGAAGGAAGTCCACGACGAATTGCTGTTCTTTAACGTTCTGATGAAGAGGGTCGACACTAAATGGAAAACATCTGAATACCGAAAACCTACTCACACGGGATAGTATATGAACCTGAAATCCAACCACCATCAACCGACTAAGAGGGGAATCATCAAGTCTCTAGGATACCGTGCTTTTGAACTCTGTAATACATAGAAAGTTTTCGAGAAGGGACTAGGCATTATCAAAAATGACCATCAACAGAATGGTAACTCCATTGGCTTGGCTAGAAGACAGCAAGAGCCTCACAAGAAAGAGAAGCTGCCACAGCCAGTACTTGTACATCTGAGAATTGTCGAAAAGGATAAAAAGAATTGGGTCCAAGTATGAAATCTGAACCTGTTTCAGATCTGGGAAGACTATAGTAAACCCCTCCAAAAAAGCAGGCCACCAAACGCGGACTGCGAATCCAAGAACTTCATTTACCAGATACCCTGCGAGTACGGAGAATAATACATCGGTAAAAATAAGAGGACAATGAAAGTTGGCATTGCCGAGCACAAGAACCACGCAGCGAGAGGAAATCAGCAAATCAGGAATAGCAGAGCATATTTGGACTCAACATAACATCAAGTGGTCTCAAGCTGAAATCATCCACAAGGAGAAACACTGGTTAAGGAGAAAATTCAGATAATTCGCATTTATTTCATGTTGACCAATAGCGCATTCAGCCGATCCACCGAAAAGTCGTGAAGTAACTTGGCTTGGAATCTTTTAATTTTCATTTTCATTTCTAGTTGATGATTTCCAATTTACATTTTTTGTCAATAGTTTAATTTCCAATTGTTGCTTGTGTTTTATTCCACTGTAATTTCAGTTTATTCGCTTGATATAACTGTTATTTTTCAGTTTATTTTTTTGATTTTCATAGATTCTGTCAGGGATTTCAAATAATTTCATATCATATTAGACAATGGAAGTCCGAACTAATAAAATTCACCACGAAACATTGTCAACCACCTTCAAACAATCATTTTATTCTGTGCGGTCGTTCCTTGCCATTTCCTTAGACTATTTTCAAAGCTATAAAAATGAAAATGTAATCACTGCTGAAGAAGCTTCTGTGTTTGCGAAATATATCGCGATATATTTCTCAAATAAAGTTTGTGGAGACCAAATCGAAAAGTAAAGTGAAAAATTAAAACCACATATTGCATTTCTCAACATCATTCTTCAACCCATCTATCCATCATTAGTTTACATTTCAGATCACAGTGATTCATTTCCATTGAAAATTAGCATTTTCCCATTTTGCATTTCATACTAATTGTTCTTTTTTTTTCTAATGGCCTCATTAGAGTATTTCGGTTTCAACATTCTCATCATGTCATATTTTTTTTATCCTAAGATTCCAGTTCTCACAAAAGTTTTTTGGACAATGGATGTCGGAACCTTCAACATTCACCGTGCGCTGCATGGGTTCCAGATGTGAATGATCAAAATGGCATTTTTTTAGATTTCGGCAACCTGAAAGAAACTATACTGCTATTTGGGAATTCGTCAGAGTTTGTAATCACTAATCCCATAATAACTTCCTTCTTCTAAAAATCCGATTTCAAATGACTGTAGCAAAGTAAATACTAACATATATCATAGAGTTAGTCATTCAAAGAACTGGAAAGCAGAAAACTATAATTCCACAGTTTTACTGAAACGGGTTGGAATGGAACTTGCGGAGGGAGCACGTTCTGCAATCTTCCTTAACGCTCCAAATACAGAGCTGTCCCTTGTGAACGCAAATGCAAACAAGTTGCATGCTGCATGCTGATAGATACGGGTGAAATGCTGTTTATGACGGCCGAGCTTTTATTACCCAAAGCGAAAATTGTAAGAAGTATAACGTTTTAAATTTTTCTGTGAAATTTAAAAGGGTGATATTTTCTGTACATATACGAGACTACGCTTAGAATAACTGCATGATGTTCATGCGTATTGTTTTCTTATGATGTGAACTATACTTTCACATTCTACAGAGTGTATCTTGAATGTTGTCATTAATTGTCATATCTTAAGGAAAAACGTTCATATGAACGTGTATCCTAACTTGCTTCGTTTCCGAATGACGAGGTGTTGAAGTTTCACTTAAAATATTGTTCTTGTTCCGTAGTCGAATATACATAAAAATATAATTTTCATTGTCAAACATTTTAGAACTAAAATAGAAACTTGATATGTATTAAATTGATAAGGGGTACTGATGATTTACTTTCGAATTTCATTAGTTCGGACTTCCATTATCTAATATAATCTGTTTAAATCTGTTTAAAATCTGTTTTTCCGTTGAGTGTCGTCCCCATACGAACGACAACTCTCAGAAGAATCAGGAGAAGAAGAATCTCAGAGAAAATCATGCGAGCTAAGGACTAACGAGGTCTTTCTTTTAAAGTGTGATTCCTAACACGATTGCAGAATCATTCCAGCTTCAACCAGAAAAATTCTCTCGAGAAAAATATCTGGTCGAAGCGGGAATCGAACCCATAGACTTCCCATCGTGAGTCGGGCGCACTACCACCGCGGCCAATTCCATAAAATGATTTGAAATCCCTGAAAGAATCAATACGAATGAAAAATCAAAAACAATTGCTGAAATAATTATATCAAGCAGAAAAACCCTGAAATAAAATTATGGTGATATAAAATATTATGTAATAACGGCCATTGCGACAGTAACATAAAATATTATTTCATTCATTGAGATCAAGGTCGATCACCCGTTTCTTTGGTGTCGATATTGTTCCAGTTGAAAATGCGCTGAATAACTTTACGACTGTCGAACCTACGAGCATCGTTGTGGTCATGTTAAATTTCAGATAGTCTAAACAAATGAATATATTGCATCCTGCCGATGATCATACGGTTGGGAAGGTTGAAAAACCGCTGAGATGGGATTTTTGTGGATAGCGTTGTTGGAGCAAAGGCTTGGGAGTTTTCTTCAGGGGAGACGAAGAAAGTCAGTCACCGGGGCCCGTCGAGGCGAGATCGGGGGCCTCATCCCTCAGCCTTCTAGGCTGAGGAAGATGGCCTAAATAAGGGAGTTATTTTGTTTGTAAGCGCGTGGGGCGAAATTTACACAGGGGGTACAGGGGAGTTTGAATTAAAAGTGTTGGTGTAGAAGACACATAGGTCAACAGAACCTATGGTTGACCATGAACCACCCAAAGAGGCGTTATGTGAGTGTTTGTTATTTTTTTTTTACTAACCAGATGATCTCGATAGAGAGAGAGAGAGTTCACATAATATTTTATCTGAGTCCACTTTCTATTTGCAAAGAGGTTATATATTGCTGGGTTCCTAGTGCTGATTGTTTAGCTAACGTTGATAATAAAATGACAGAAAAGGGCGAAAATTTGAAGTTATACATCACTCTTTCTGAAGTAAAAGTAAAACTAAAAGTATTTTGTACCGATTTGGTACGTGTGTAGTTGTTTAAGAGTTTAAATTGAATAGTAAATAGCACAGTCAAATTAGCGGCGAATTATTTATTCTTTTTTCTTCAAACTTATGAAATTTAACATTTCCTTCTATATAAGATTTCACACGTAGTTTTTTTTATTATTTTGTCCATGGAGTCGTTTTTTTTTCTACTTATTATACTTTATATTTGAAACTTTGTACTTTCATTTTCTCTTGGACTGAAAAAATACCATCCTCGTAGAGTAGGATGAAGTTAGGTGAGAACAAAAAGAAATAAGAGACCTTTCCTCAATCTATCGAGAAGAGAATAGCAAGTGAAAAGTATTTCAATTAAGATCAAAATAAACCACATACTGGAAGAGAATATAAGTAAGTATACCAAATGATCAGATTTCAAAAAGACCGCTCTTCGTGCGATCGGCACCAACCCTACAGCTTTTTCGGACCTGCCTTAATATTCAAAATTTGATGTGAAGAAATCTGCATCTGGTGATAGCCACTGCTAAATTAATATTAATAATAGATAACACCATATATGAATAGAATACGCATATATCGGGGTGAGGATTTGCCTAAAATTTTCTCCGGTCAGAAAAGTGAGAATCCCTGAAAGGGAGATTGACTGGCAAGCGCGAGTAAACTACCTCGGCCTTCTAATAGACCGTAGGCTCACTTGGAACCCGCACTTCATGTGCGTTGAATCAAAGATCGAGGGTCGGATAGCTAGTCTGTACCCTCTGATCAACAGAAAATCTAAATTGAGTCTGAAAAACAAAATAACCATCTACAATACGATGTTCAAGCCTGTCATCATGTATGCTTCAGGCGTTTGGGGACAAGCGGCTCCGACAAATATTTCCATCTTGGAAAGACTCCAAAGTAAGATCCTCAGGATGATTGTGAATGCTCCTTGGTTCGTGCGGAATGAAGCCATCCGCAGAGATTTGCAGCTGCCTTCCATTCGGCAGTACATTCAGTCGAGGAATCGGCGAGTTTTCGAAGGTGCGGAAACTCACGACTATCCGTTAGTTAAGGAAGCTATAGATTATGCTGTAGACGACCCCTCCCGATATAGAAGGCCCCGACACTCTGTCGAATGAGGCCCTCATGTCCCCCGTTAACGAACGAATAGTTTTTTCATCCATTCCACCCCAGCCAAGTAGGGGTTAATCGTAAAAGGGTGGTACTGATGTCCGAGGACCTCATATCGCCACCCCCTCAGTCATGAACCCATTTGTCCCCCTGAACAAAAATCAGCCAAAAGGGTAGGGGAGCTAGGCTTCAAATCCCGAAAGAAACGAAGACGAACGTCGGCACACATCAATGGATGTCTCTAACGAATAAAAATATTTGATGATATCTCACACATACTTTGTTTTATTTGTATGTAAAGAGAGGAAGCGCTTAATGAGAGACCCTCTATAAAAACGTTCAGATCTTTATTATTCAGAACACCGCAGAAACTGTGCATCGCTGTTATTTTCATACAGAAGGGTGAATGATGAAGTAGACTGTTCTATGAATCGCTTTTAACGCATCATGGTTCTTTTTATTCACTATTTTCTGTAAGTTTTTTGAATCGTGAGTATAATTCTATGAATTGACTTATAAATTGGTAACTATCGGGTGATAGATCAATCATTAGTAATTATATAATAATTATTATTATCAAAAATATTGAATATAATTGAAGAAGCCCACAAGAAACCTCGAGTCTGGAGGAAATACGTGGACGACACCTTTATAGTATGGAATCATGGGAATGCAGAACTAGACACCTTCCTGAAGCACATCAACAACGTGAGTGCTTCCATCACTTTCACAATGGAGAAGAAAGTCCACAAGGAATTGCCATTCTTAGACGTATTGGTAAAGAGAATCAACACTAAATAGGAATCATCTGTATACTGAAAACCGACTCACACGGGACAGTATCTCAACCAGGAATCCAACCACCATCAATTGACTAAGAGAGGAATCATCAAGACTTCAGTAGACGGTGCTTTCGGGCCCTGTAACACAATGAAAAATCTGGAAAGGGAACAAGTCATCATCAAAAATTACCTTCATCGTAATGGTTACTCCAGAGTGATGGTGGAACAGACTTCGGCTAGAAGACAGCAAGAGCCTCACAAGGAAGAGAAGCCGTCACAACCAGTACTTGTACTTTCCTACATCAGAAGATTGTCGAAAAGAATAAGAAGAATTGGGTCCTGCTTCAGATCTAAGGCCACTATCCGTAGTAGCCTCATGAAAACCAGGCCACCAAACGCGGACTGCGACTCCAAGAATTACATTCACCGGATACCCTACGAGTGTGAAGGTTCATACATCGGTGAAACTAAGAAGCCATTGAAAGTTCGCATTGCCGATCACCAGAATCACACACATCGAGGATAAACATGCAAATCAAGCAGAATATCACCATCTCTCGCCAAACGGTCAGCTCCCGCTAAAACTGATGAAGCGGAAAGAGCTGATAGGTGAAAGCACTCGAATGACATATGAATAATCGGATCTCGGAGACATAAGTCCAGTTATCACCCAAATGTGATTGTGAATACTAACAATCGAAACGTCGTGAAGTAATTCGGTTTGAAATTGTTTGATTCTCAATTTTCATTTCTTGTTAATAATTCTCAATTTCCATCTCGTGTTGATAGTTCAATTTGTTTTTAGACGGTGTATTTCATTTAATTATACTTTCAGTTTTTTGCTTAATATAATTGTTCTTTTTTAGCTAATCTTTTCAATTTCTATATATTTCTTCAGATATTTCAAATCAATTTAAATCATTTTACAAAATTGAAGTCCAAAAAAATATAATAGTTATTATTATATCTGATTGAAGATTGAAGAGCTGTTTCTGAATGTCAAAATGATTCAATAACGAATCTGCAAATCCACAGCAGGAAAGATATCTCCCTACGTGTCTCACGTCAGAGTATTCTGTATTATGAGAAAATGAATAACGATGACAAATTCAAATTAATATTTCATACCCTTATCTCTTTCCTGATCAAATTCCTCCGCCCAATTCATGACACAAACTTGACAAATCCATTGTGATTAAAATTACAACGTCTCCGCAAAATACGACGCACATCCGCCGTCCCGAACTCCCGTAACATTACAATAATATACGGAATTAATTTCATAAAATAAATTGAAACGAACACGGCTTGAGAACTACTCCACATTTCCGCAAACATCTGAAAACGCAAAAGTCCTCAAGTCTGTCATTGTTGCTTGATAATCACATAGGCCTTGGGATTTCATAATTTACTCTTGCCACTCAGCCTTCGTTTCGAGAAACTCATTTCCCTCGCACAGGCGGCATCTCATTGTCTTCACTTCTGTTTCAGTTTCTCTTCCGTGAAAGTTCTTCGGTTTAAAGTAGTCTCGCTCGTTTGGTGTGGAGTCGGCAAAGTGGAATAATGTAGAGTGGAACGGAATTGAATATATCAACTCATTATTACGTGAATGAAAATCGGAAAAAACACTCATTTGGTATCCCTCAAAAACAAAGTATTTCCGACGGGCGTTTCACGCGATGAAATTCAAGCGAATCATTTAGCCTTACAGGAAAATGAATATTTTTAAATGGTATCTCAAAACATTCATCTCTCCCATCTTGCAGAGTAGGTTCTGCTGAATACCTCTCGAAAAAATACGATGTTTCAGCTGATATCACGATGGACGTTCAATCATATCCGACATACAGTGTGTCTCACTTCTCATGGAAACTCCCCCGTATATTCCGTATATTCGAGGTAGAACGATGAAACTTTCAGGACTAATGGAAATTCTCAAAATGCACCTACCACCTGAATGGGGTTGGCCAAAGTGATATACACTGTCCGCCACTCGCGATGGAACACCTCACGTTTACGGTAAAACATATTAGGGGGCAAAATAGGCTCAAAATTCCTTCAAATTCGTGATCATGACTACCAACTTACTACGAATACACTTTTTTTCTGAAAAAAATTAAGTCCAGAACAATACGAATTTGTCTCACTTCTTATGGAAACACCCCTGTATCTTCCGTAATATTCGAGGTAGAACGATGAAACTCTCTGGACTGATGGAAATGCTCAAGATGCACCTACCACATGAATGGGGTTGATTAAAGTGATATACACATATTACGGTGCAAAATAGTTCGCTTCCAATACCTGAATCCCTTCATTCTATCTGGATAGTACTCTCAGGTATGAAAGATACAGATGCTGTGATATATCATCCATTTTT
>WOGP01008569.1:0-11152 GCA_015342065.1 Leptinotarsa undecemlineata
GTGGTGTCACTGGCTTTGCCAAATAATATATATATATATATATATATATATAAGATAAGATATATAAGATTTTCTTCTTCATTAATTAGCTCTACTATATTCTTTTCATATTATGGAAATTTTTTCTCACGCCTGATGCTTTATTTAAATTTTTCCCAAATCAACGCGATGGGATTGAGAAAACAAAAATAGGGGAGAAGTGTCAGTATGGTGTGTCCGTACTTATCAGCAATACTCTCTTTGTAAAACTTCAAGTAGTTGGTTTTTGGTATAGCAATCTTCAAAATACAAATTGTTATCCAATAAAAAAACTGTATTTTGTCTTTCCTCGTATTTTTATTTGGTACTTTGATTAACTTTCGCGAATGATAGGAAGCGTTGTCAAGAAATATTACACTATTCGCATCCAAATCTGAAAACATCCTTTTGAGTTGGATGACTTTCATGTGATGAAATATGGTAAATGGAAGTGTAAAATTTATTCACATAGAACAGTGTCATCCTGACTTTTGGACATCCGATGTTTCGCTGTAAGACTCTTGCCGTATCAGGTCTTCAGCACCAATTTTGGATAATATTATAAGAAATAGCAGTCAATTTTTGGTACAAAGAAGCCAGAATATTTCTTCCTCAAACATCTCTCCTGAAAATATATTCCTCTCAATTTTTTTTTAAATTCTCTCACTTCAGTTTGACTAATTATTATACATCATTTCGAAAAATGAATTTCGTACGAGCTTTATGAAAGAATAATATGAATATTTGTTCATTTCATCCAATTTTATTCACTGAGATATGTGTAGCATCACATTGTTTTTTTTTTTGTTGAGATGTAAGGGCTTATTGTTGACCGCTGGCCGTTCATGCAAATACTCAGCGAGACTTCAAAGGCTTGTTGTACAAGGAAATCCAATTTCTGCATTGTACTCGTATATTCTGGAAACACGTTTGTTTTGATGCCTGGGGCATTCAATGCATGATCAAGTATTTGTTGTTGTTTTCTGGTTTACTGGGTTCATCTTTGAAAGTAATGTAATTGAAATTTATATTCCAAGGCAATGTACTTTTCAGGCGGACGTCTGAAATGAATATGAAAATGAAAAATGTTCAATTTTTCAAAAGTTTGTGTTCTCAGATGGAATGTGCCAAATTTTAAACCCGAGAAAAATCTTCTTTTCCAAATATCAGGGAGTGGATGATAATTATTGGTTTCATTCATCTGACAGGTATATTTTGTTCAATTCTCTGTGGTACAAATAATTTTTTCTGAGTAAATTTTCTGGACAATGAGGTCTTGTTATATTTCAAGTAGTAGCAGATGGAGTTTGGATAATTTCTGTTGAAATAAGTAATTAAATCTCCCGAATTTGTAGGTCTGAAATACCAATTTGCCATTGACGAACATTCAGTTTGTGAACTTGATGCACCGATTGGTACACCTTAAAACTCTTCACAGGATTTTTTTCGAATCAAAAGTAACTCGAATATTGCCTTGATTAGTTGTTCGATTGTTTTCATATCTTCTATATTATATTCCAAACTAGTTATATGGCTACCGATCATCGATTGGTACTAAATTTTTTTCTTTCTCAACTGAATAAATTATATTTTGTTATAACTATTGATAAAAGCGTCTATTATGTGATTGTTCATTGTAGGGTGAGAGAGAGAAACAATCAGAGATGAGAAAGGTAATAACTTAACAGTTGTGTTTCAATAATTTTCAATCGTGAGAAACACTTCCAAATTCACTTCATTCAAACTTCATAGTCAGTCATTGAAATAACAGTTATTCTGAAATATGCCAAAATCATTTTAAGTTTATTCATGTATTCCAAATATTCATTTAAATTTATTTAGACACTATCATCATGTTGAACTGTGTATTGGACAAGCCGGCGAACCATTTAATTATTTGAGATTTTAAGATAACTTCAGGAAAGAAACAGTTCATTGTATTGAATATTTGCCGGACTTTCAAGCTTCTGTTCACCAAGAACAAGAGGACTCTGGCCAAATGCGCTCGACTGAAAAGCAACGGCCATATATATTAAAGAAGAAGAAGGTAAGTTCAGAGTGCAGGATTTTCGTAAAAATTTACTTCCATCGTTTTTCCCTAACGCACCAAAGAAAATATAACTTAAAAAAAATTCGAAATAAAATTCCTAAACATTAATCTCACTCAACTACCTACACGGTAGGTTTCGCTAAATGCCTGTCGACATTTACTTCCCCGGCTGATACCACGTTGGACATTCAATTATATTCGACAGATATTGCGGTAGCCTGGTGGGTAGACGATAGTCTGGTGGGTTGACGTGAGTGGTTTGCTTGACACTCTCAATCGACCGCTATGTGAACCGGTGATTCGAACTGCAAGGCCGGACGATCGATTTTCACTTTCCATCGGCCAATCCGTGTCAGGAGTCACACGTTGAAAGGTAAGAACTCGTTAGTCGAAACATTCATCTGTCCCAACTATTTACACCAATGTTTCTGGTATGTGGGATGTTTTTTCTCTGTTTGGGGCTTTCTTCACGAGATAGAGCTGTTACTAGATAACAGTATTTGTTGTTGATGTTGTTGAAACATGCTCGACTGCATGTTTGATACATGCAGTCGAGCCGAGTTGAAGTTAATCGAGAGTTGTTTGGGTAGGATCTTCCCTTCACTGATTTCATTTCGAAATATTTATTTTCCCGAAATATATGCTTTTTGATGGAAAACAAGAATGAAAACATAGACTCGAAAAATAGAAATGAGTTAATAACATCAAAAATCCGTAAGCCGCAGTTTGTGAAGTGGGGTTGGGTATCTCAGATTAGACCAGGCAGCTGCAGTTAACCACAATCCTATTTGGGAAATGCAACCTTGCCAAACTGTGCTAATATAGGTGAAAGAGAGGTATTTACGTTCTCTTTCTACCCGCTAGTTTGCATGACACTAGCGTGCAGAAGAGGTTGTGTGAGAAGCATTTTGTCGAAAATTGACTGTAAAAGTCATAATTCTTTGTTTTTTAATTTGTTTGGTTTAAAGATGGTTTCTTAATATTTACTCTGATTTACATAGTAATCCAGCATTGAAATATAGTATAATTCGTTACTCTGCAAGATTACTTTGCTGGTAAAATGTTGAGGCTAGTTGTAAAACTTCGGTGTGCTACATTGGTGTGGTACACATTGAATCATGGTTCACTGTGTACTCCCCAAAAGTTAGATATATACTAAGATTATAAGTAGGTATTTTCATTCGCTACAGGCCAGCGCGGCAAAAAGTAATAGTGGGAAAAAGAGTTGGCCATTCGGCTGCCAATATGCTAAAGGCCATTCAATTGCATAGATCAAGTGAAAGTATTAGAAAAGCAGCAAAAACTTATAATATTGCGTACCCAACTTTACACAAAATTCACACGTAAACTTAGAAGACCTTAGAAGAGATTGCTACTGAATTATGAAAATCATCTACTTTTTACCAGTCAATGAGAAGAAGTTTTTAAAGAGTATAAAAAATAATGCGTTCTAAAATTTTATAGTCTGACCCCAAGAGATTGCCGTAAAGTAGCATACTAAATGACGAATGTGAATAACGTAATAATCCCAGAGAATTGGCACCGAGATAAAATGGCAGGAAAAGAGTGGTTTCGGTCATACAAAAAACGTCACCTTGATCTCTATAAAGAAGCCTGAAGCTTGCAGCTCATCCCGCGCAACAGCTTTCAACAGGAAGACAGTCCAATTATTCTTTGATAATTTTAAAACAGCAATGGTTCGTCATCCATCCTTCAGTTCTGATTGCCGTTTGTACAATTTGGACGAATGGCACATAAAACCGAAACCCAACGTTTAGTTTTCCGAACTATTAAGTTACGTTAGGTTCATCAGTATTAGCTGAAAATTATGACTGTTTTTTCTGTTAAATAACTTTGTTACGATTTAATACAAATAATATTGGTTTTGGCTAGAAGAGCTATGGTTTTTTTTAATTTCCTTTCTGTTTTGAGGAAGTCTGAATATTGCATCTGAGTTTTCATGAGTCTAATTATATTTCATTACTCTTAATATTTTACTTTTGTTATTAATCTCTAAAAGTTCACTAATAGCAATATTAAAATTATAAGTATTTGACTGAAGGCCTTTTGAAACAATGTCTTTTTTCATTATAAAAATGTTTTGTGATTTATAAAGTGCCTTTAGGTTGTATAAGATTTAGAACTATTTTGAGATAAAAAATATTTTGTTCAAGTACAATTAAGGACTGATTATATTGCAAAACCATACAGATTTGTAGTAAAATAATAAATATATAATATTGAAACTCATCTTTTTATTATATTAAAAATAGTTAAGTCTAATAGATATGGCTAATAAGGTGGTTCAATATGGAAAATACCCTGGTTAAATGTGTACCTCTCGATGTACACATTGAACGGAATTGAAAAAATGTATCTTCTCACAATTGTCGTTAAATAAACGAACTACACACAAAAAATTTAATGCATTAATTGAAAAACCTGCGGGGTACGAGACTTTGAATTTTACCTGGTTCAGTGTGACACAACCTACCCTACCTATTTCATAAAAATTCGGGCTTGAATGTCGGTAGTCGCGCGTTCAAGTCACATTTTTTTATTCAACTACTCAATAATCAAACTACGAATAAGAAACCGAGAAATATTTTTGAGTGCCATTTCCATATTTTTTTTTTTATGAAATATTATGATTATTTTCTCATTTGGGATATCCTTCGCAAATACATTTCATTTAGAAATATCCCTGTTGAAAATCATAGAAAAAGTACAGTAATCTAGCCGTGAGAAACGGCCACTATCCGCTTGAATGATTAAACTCCATTCTCACGAGTAACAGACATGTTTCACGCTCTTTGAGTGATATTGTATTATTTTTATAACATTTACCTTTTTTTTAGTTTTTATTCACAATATTTCCTGGTTAAACAAATTGTATTTGGAATATTTTCATTATAACTGTAAGAACCTTCATTCAAGAATCAGTCAACTATAATATAATTCAGCACATTATTTTCAACGAATATACCATTTTCCCAAATTCATAAAGTGTTTACAAGTCTCGTCGAAATTGAGTGAATTCTACAGCTTCATCAAACACATTAACGCAGTAACCGCAGTTAGTCTACATTACAGTCGTCTGTTAGCTAAATTTACACCACATAATTAATCGGTAACTCAATTATAAAGATTCATTAAACGTTGGCTGCTGATGTATTCTTAGACGAGATAATTATCGTAACGGCACATTAGATGATGAAAATTGCGTTACAAATTCGAAAACTGCCAGCGAGCATTGGAATAATGTAAATGAGTTAATTTGCTGGTGAGGGCGCTGTTAATTTGTACGTTTGAATTAGTTTTGAATTTTAATAGATGGATTTTTTATTATATTTTCCTGACTTACATTTCAGAAGATGTTTGAAAAGTAATAAAAATATTCAACGTATTCAAAAAACACAGTTACATGTGAGATTTCCACTTGAAACTTTACAAAACCGTGGCACGTGTTTTGCTATCGTACAACAAACCACTTGCGCAGTTTTGAAAACTTTCACACATTAAAGTGTGCCTCTTCAAATACATTATAATGGATTTTCAACAAGTGTCGTTCAGTTCTGTCATATTAGTGGTAATATTGACTTTTTGTCTTGAAATGTAGGATTATTACGATGAAAATATGTGGGTTTGTTGAAACTGGGTTTCTTCTTTAATATAATTTTTATAGTATTTTCAGAATTACAATACGAGGGTTGTTTGGAAAGTATTGATAATAGTGATTTCACATACTTTTCTGACGTGAAATGTAAAATTTGAATTCGAATGAAATAGTGAGTGGACATATATGAAAATTTGCTTAACATATGTGAGGAATTCGCCTACCAACTCCAGCTTTTATTTTATTTTGTTGAATCATCAATCATAAAACATTCACGAAGTGGAAAATTGATTTTATCATAATTTGAATTTGAAAAAATCAATATTTGTTTGATACAACTTGAATGATAATTTTGGATAATTGAAGGATGATTTTCATATGTCGAAACCGATGAAATAGAACTGATATTGAAAAAAAGAAATTAAAATGTAGAAGAGAAGGATGCCTAATGAAATTCAAATATTGAGGTTACATCTCAAATAATATCGAAAACATTTTTTTGAAAGTTATTCTTAACCGGAATAAGATTCACTTCAGCTCAATTAGAACATTTTTATTTTTTCATTCTTGTGAATTTAACCATTCACTGTTGCTGAATAAAACTCAATATTTCCTGGAAACGTTTGTTTGAACGTGATTGACAATGCTTCATGATGAATTTTACTAGTCCGGACTTCCAATGATTCGAAATCCCTGAAACAACAAAAAGGAAGAATTAAAAATAAGTAGCTGTGAATAATGACTATATTAAGCAAAAAGAAACCTGAGATAAAATAATAGTGAAATGAAATAAAAGTAAAAAATTTATTAAAACAACTATAAAAATAAAAACAACAATAAAAATTTATTGGCGCTCCGGGGCGACTTCATCGATTCCAGTGGCGCATTTTCTTTTTCAGCTGCAGGAAAACCGGGAAAAACCTGCAGCACCACAGTAAAAACAAAACAATTGAACAAAAAATGAAATTGAAGAAATACAAAATGAAAATAAAGATGAAAATAAAAAAGTTAGGAGATGTCAAGCCAACTTAGTTCACGACGTTTCAATTGTTAATATCCACAAACGTCTTTGGATGATGACTGGACTGATTCCTCCGAGAGATGGCTATTTATGGGTCGTTCGAGTACTTTCACTTATCTCCGCTTTCCATTTGTTCCGCTTCACTGGTTCAGTGGGAGATGACCGTTTGGCGGGAATTGGCCATTTCTCGCTTGATGATGGGTTTCCATATGTTGTGTATTTCTATGCTGGCTTGGCTGAATACATTGTTGCACAACATGTATTCGGATTCCTTTAATTTCATCCTAAACTAATGATCCCCTCTGTTCCTCTCAGCTTGGGACCCCTAGATGCTATGTTGATGGGTCCAAACATGGTCTGCAATTCCTGATTTGCTAGTTTCCCCTCGTTGTGTGTGTTCCTGTGCTTGGCAATGCGAATACTAAATGGCCTCTTAGTTTCACAAATATAGGATTTTCCGCACTCAGAGGGTATCCGGTAAATGCAATTCATGGAATCGCAGTCCGCGTTTGGTAGTCTGGTTTTCGTGAGGCTGCTACGAATAGTGTTAATGATTCTGAAAAGCAGGTTCTAATGTTGTATTTGGAACCAATTCTCTCCGATAATCCTCTGATGAAGGAAATTGCAAGAACTAGTTGCGACGGCTTCTCTTCCTTGCTAAGCTTCTGCTGTCTTTTAGCCAAAATATTTGCTACCATCGATTTGGAGTAGCCATTCCGTCGAAGATAATTTTTGATGATGTCTAGTTCCTTCTCGTGTTACAGAGCCCGAAAGCACGGTCTAATAGAATCTTAATGATTCCTCTTTTCGTTGATTGATGGTTGTTGGATTCGAGGTTCAGATACTGTCCCGTGTGATTGAGTTTTCGGTATACAGATGTTTCCCACTAAGTGTCGGTCCCCTTGACTGAAACGTCCAAGAATTACAATTCGTTGTGGATTTCCTTCTCTATTGTAGAATTGATGGAAGGTCTCACACTGTTGATGTGTTTCAGGAAGGCGTCTAGTTCAGTATTCCTATGGTTCCTTATTACGAAGGTGTCGTCATTTCCTAGAAGAACTGTTTCGTTTTGACAATATCTTGTTTCAGGCAGTTTTCCTACAAAGTAGCGCCATATTTAAAATATATATTTTTGTAGAATCCGAATAGGATTGTTTTGGTTTTCGAGTTTTGCCGTGGTCTTCTTTGGATATAATCTCCAAACGTTTCAATTGTAACTGCGGCAATCATCTCCAGTAGCGAGGTCGAAATACTCTTCTTGACGTATCAACTGACGTATCAATAGTTCCAGTTGATGCGTCAAGATGAGTACTTTGGTTCCGCCACTAAAGATGACTGTTGCAGTTGCAGTTAAAATGTTTGAGATTTTTACCAAAGAAGACAACGGCAAAACCAGGAAACCAATAAAATCATTGACGCCAGCCGTGAAAGCCTACATTCATATACCAAATAGGATTGTTAAAATTTGGTCACATATATGCAAAGTTTATTTGTTTTTGACCTTATATAAGCTAACTTCATGAAAGTTTTTGAAGGTGTAATGAAGATAAACGAGTGTACAGTGCCATCAAGAAAGTAGTTATCGAGTGGAAAAGTTTACGGGGTAGATTCAGATCTAAATCGTTTTCGACATAACAAGTCCGGAAAATACAGTTTTTGGGTGAGTAGACAAAATTCTACTCTGCGAGTCTGCGAGTTCAAAAAAACTGTTTTTGGCCTAGTTGCCAGCACTACTTCTTCTACATTCGCGTAAAATAACACATAAATGAGACATTTTTCTGCATTATGTTTCTATTTAGAACAAAATTTTAAAATTTTAATTCTTATTCGTAATAAATATTGACATGCAAACATAAGATACGTACTAACAGAAACATTGTAACACTTATTTATAATAATATTTGTATGAAAATTCGAGCAATTGCTTGGTATATTTTAATTTCTTTGAAACAAGTCAGAACTGGAAAGTGAAGTATCCGTTTCACATTGATGGTTTTTATGTAATAACTCTTGAACGATTTTCGCAATATCAATTTTCTTTGTAAATTAATTGTCTATTTATCCTTCAGCGACATTGGCGGACTTCCAGCCATCCTGTCAGTATAATTTTCAGAATTATGTTAGTTAAAAAATCCTGTGATTTTCAGTCCAAGATTCCCAAAACTGTTGATATCAACAGGCAGAACCATTTTTCATTTTATTTTTGTAATTCATAAATAATCTGTGATTTGGAGTATGGAATGGTTGTGAAGATATTGTTGATGAACCAAGATGTTGGTTATACAACAGAAGAATTTTTTGCCCAATTATAACAAAAGTTCTCTCAATATGTGCTGTGGAGTCTGGTGTTTTCAAAAGCAACATGTCTTTCTTGCCATTTATTAGATCAGTTGACATTTTTGTTAGTACTTCTCGTCTACACGCACCAGCTAACCCAATAATTGTTGCTACCTGGAAATGTTCCTTCACCTAACCGACACGTAACCTCCGAATCTATACCTCCTTCATGCACAAAAGACTATACATACATAGTAATTTTTATTTCTACGTAACATGTTTATTTGGCCCCAGTACAAATTACTGGAGCAGTAAGTGTGATGCAGGTCACAAGTAATACAGCAAATATAACCACAACAAAGAGCACAATTTCTGAAATGGATAATCAAGACTTTCAACGGCGTCGATAAGAAATATAAGCTGATTGTGGCAGAGCGAAAGAGGACACGAAGTGGTAGTTTCATAGGGCACTACTAACAAAATATTTTCTACAAATGATCAACTTTCCTTTACATATCTATTTCTTGACGTTAACTTCAATAAATTGATGTTTTGAATTGAATATTAGTGTCTAACTAATATCAATGAACTAAAGTCTATGGAATGGTTTTGTTGCATATTGTGACGGGCGACTGCTGATTTTTCTAGCAGGTACTATATTGAAAAAAAATTGTTACTGTAATCATTATTTTCCGCTCAGTATCGATATTGAAAATCAAATGTCTCTAGATGAGCTGTGCATGAAAAATGAAGTGAATTTTTATGATGTTACTTTTTTATCGACTTCTCATGTCCTCTCTTGTCAAGAGATGAGTCTCTTGTCTTGCTTGTCGCGGTCGAGATGACCCAATCTCTTGTTTTGTCGAGAGGCGATTTTTCAGGAGTAAAATTTGTTTTTGTTTCGTTCGGGACAAAATAAGACGACACAAGAGTCGAAAATCAGGTTTCTTGGCGGCAATTTTATTTTTTTGTACATACTGTCACATAATTGCAGGTATAAAACAGGTGAAGATCAGATACCAATCAGGTAGTAAATAGTATTAGGAACAATATCAAACTACTAGGAATCAATTAAATGATCCTCATTGTGCATATCTTTAGAACCATATGAAAAAATTATCGTAGCTGGTGGATGGGTTTTACATCTCCTGATGATGCCAACTTGATTAGCGAAACATTCGTCAGGAGAAACTATTTTTGTTCTCATGAGAGAAAAATTTTTTCAATAGATTCACGAGAGGAATCGACTGACTGTCTATGATGTATTTTAAATTGATTTATTTATATATGAGCTACTATTTTTAATACCCCACTTGTGTATTTCGTCAAGTGAATGAGCAGAACTAAAATTATCACATCCAGATCAATCAATTCACTTCGAGTATGCTCTTAACATAGCGAACACTCACGCATATTTGATTGAAAGGTTAATAATAATAAGAAACGGTCAACTAACAATAACACTGATGATGATATTTAATGCGACCTAAATAAATCCTTATTGGAAGTAAACATGTTGATTAAGTGGAGTTAATGCCTTCTGCGGTATGAACACATGTGTGCAGAGTTATTATTAGATATGTGAAATTATTGAAATTTGAAAAAATATTAAAATTGCTTGGACTCTGAAACGATATGAAAGAAACTCTATTACGAAAGATATATTTGTGATCCCGTCATGTGATATTTATTACTTCTTGAATATGAAATTCGTTTGAATAATTCATTTCAGAGTGTGTTATGAAACAGTTCAATATTTCAATCGGACCATTCAGCTAAATGGAATTTGAAAATACCGAAATGGACATATAAAAATACAAAATGATCAATAATGAAGTTATAAAGCGGATCCTTGTACAATCTTCGTTAAATTAAACTGAAATACTACATGGACTGAGAAGTCTCGGATCTAACTCATAGGTGGCATTCACCGCTTTTTCAGCTAGTACTAACCTACAAAGAAAAGCTGTTGAAATTTGATTATATTCTACTCATAAGTTTCTGAGATGATATAATAATAATAATACTTTATTCACGAATAAAAATAAATAAATAGTACACACAATTGCAAAGTAATTGAATAAAGTAAGGCAAACGATAAGTGATGCATCACTTGTTTCGTTAATAAATAGAGAATAACAAACGATTTTTTTCTGGAAAATAACAGGTA